>CAJVRN010000141.1:332500-335000 GCA_911728415.1 Lagocephalus sceleratus
GGCGGTAGGGTCCAGCAGGGTCTTCCAGGTCGAGCAGGACACCGTTGAGGGTCCAGGTGAAGGTCAGGTCCATGGTGGGGTCGTGGGAGGCGTGGCACTGCAGCCGCACGTTCTCGCCCTGGTTGATGTCGGCGTTGGACGGCGCCAGCGTGATCTTGGTGGCGTCTGTAGCAAAGATGAGATGTGGTGAGCCGTCCAGGAGGCGTGGCCTGGCGGCGGTCCAGGTGGGGGCGGTACCTCTGACGGACAGGTGTCCTGTGCTGTTGGCCTTCCCCAGGTAGTTCTCAGCGAAGCAGGTGTACTTCCCTTCGTCGGCTCGGCTGATGTTGTGGATCCACAGGACTCCGTCTGGAGCCACGGTCACCCTGGCAACGGACAGGTGGGGCCGCAGGTCACCTGTGTCCCCTGACCCCCGACCCCCGACCCCCGAGCCGGTGGGTAAACTGGGGCCTACCTGCTGCTGTTGGTCAGCAGCTCGGTCCCGCGGCTCCAGAACAGGCTGGGCTTCGGGGCGGCGCGAGGACGACACTCGATCTTGACCTGCCCCCCCCGGGCGGCTGGGATCAGCTTCCTGACCGGGTTGGACCGGAAGTCTGGGGCCTGGACTGGAGAGAGGGCTGGGATCAACTACAGGAGGAGAGTGGGCCTGGCTCGGCCTGGCTCGGCCCGGTTCAGTCTGGTTCAGTCCGGTTTGGCCCAGTTCAGTCTGGTTCAGTCTGGTTCAGTCCGGTTCGGCCCGGTTCAGTCTGGTTCAGTCTGGTTCAGTCCGGTTCAGTCTGGTTCGGCCCGGTTCAGTCTGGTTCAGTCTGGTTCAGTCCGGTTCGGCCCGGTTCAGTCTGGTTCAGTCTGGTTCAGTCCGGTTCAGTCTGGTTCAGTCTGGTTCAGTCTGGTTCAGTCCGGTTCGGCCCGGTTCAGTCTGGTTCAGTCTGGTTCAGTCCGGTTCAGTCTGGTTCAGTCTGGTTCGGCCCGGTTCAGTCGGTTCGGCCCAGTTACCTACCCTGCACTCGGAGCTCAGCAGAGGAGTAGATGGTGCCGTGCTTGTTCTCGGCCACACACTGGTACGTGCCCGAGTCCTCCAGGGCCAGGTTGCTGATCTTCAGGCGAGCTCCGCTCACCTCCAGACGGTCCTGAGGGCGTCGGCGCTCCGTCAGCACAGACGCTCTTTCAACCACCACGACTGTCGTGGGCCCCAGGTCGGCGGGTCGGGGGTTCTAGCCCCAGCCCCGCCCCCGTCCTACCTGCGTGCTGATTGGCTGTCCGTTGCGGAGCCAGCGGACCGACGGCCGGGGCTTTCCAGCGGCGATGCAGCTCCAGAGCAGCTCGGAGCTGATCTCCACCTCCGAGTCGCTCATCACCTGCAGCCACTGAGGTTGGGCTGGGACACCAGGAGGAGGGTCAGGGGTCAGGGCCGGGGGTCAGGGGTCAGGGGTCAGGGCCGGGGGTCAGGGGTCAGGGCCAGGGGTCAGGGGTCAGGGGTCAGGGCCGGGGCCAGGGCCGGTACCTTGCACGCTGACGCGTCCCTGGTACGTGTCGCTCCCCTCGGAGTTGTAGGCCTCGCACTCGTACGCGCCCTCGTCGTCGAAGGACAGGTCCGGCAGCGTCAGCGTGGCGCTCCTGGCGCTGGAGCCCGACTTGGCCGGCAGCAGCCCGTCCACCTTCCTCCACCGCAGCTTTGGCACCGGACTACCGAAACAGAGGCGCAGCACAACCGGCTCAGACCGGGCCGCGGGCCGCGCGCCTCACCTCGGCAAGGGCAGCGTACTTTCCGTAGGCGAAGCACTCCAGCTGGGTGGTCTGACCGGCGAGGCCGTAGGTCTCGGCCGGGAAGCGGACTTTGATGCTGGGGGCCGACAACCTGGGGGGGGCTGAGAGGAGAGTTCAGGTCAGAACCCCCAAGCAGGAGGCCGTGCTGGTGGAGGAGGGCGGCTACCGTCGGAGCTGACGGTGAGCTGGGTGGGCCTGCTGAAGGTGCTCTTGCTGCTGACGTCCATGTTGATGGTGGTGAAGCAGAAGTAGCTGCCCGTGTCGTTCTGCTCCGCCTTGGCCAGGTACAGGTTCCCCGTCACCTGGGACACGAACCAGCGCCCGTCGCTCTTCTTCAGGAAGTTGGGGAATTCGTTGATGAACCAGCGGTAGGAGAGGGCTGGAGGGGGGAGAGGGTCAGTGGGGTCTGGAGCTGGACCTGCAGGCGCTCCTACACCCTACCAGGGTACCTGGGTAATGTGGGGGAGGCCTGCAGGCCAGGAAGGTTCCGGCGCCTTCGTACGCCGTCTGAGGACTCCTGCTGTCCGTGGGGAAGTCGTTCAGATCTGCGGAGAGACCGGGAGAGGGTGAGGAGGCCACAGCGGTGGGGCAGGAAGTAGGCAGAGTGGCGTCCTGCTCACATCCAAACTTGAGAGTGGCAGCTCTGCTGACCACGGTGCCGCAGCGGTTGATAGCCAGACACTGGTAGGAGCCCGTGTCCCGGGCCGCCTCGGGGCTGCTGATGACCAGACTCCCA
>CAJVRN010000141.1:340000-360000 GCA_911728415.1 Lagocephalus sceleratus
GACGGGGAGGAGCGGGGGAGGAGCGGGGGAGGGGCGAGGGAGGGGCGGGGGAGGAGCAGCAGCCTCAGATTAGCTCAAACCAATCAGCAGGCAGACATGAGGAGCGGGGGGGGGGTCATGTCTGGGAGCAGCCGTCTCCTCATTTCGAGACTGACACACGTGATGGACAGAACATCCAAAAGTGGAGGAAACACACAGAGAAAGGGACAGATGGACAGTGGACGTCACCACGGCAACAGCAGAGAGGGATGAAGAGAGAGGGAGGTGTGAAGGAAGATGACAGATGGAGGAAAGAGCAGGAAGCTGAGAACAGAACAAGATGGTCCATGATCCATTGTGTCCCAGAGGTCCTCAGAGGACTTCAGAGGTCTTCAGGTCTAAAGGTCTTCAGGTCCTCAAAGATCCTCAGGACCTCAGAGGTCTTCAGGTCCTGAGGTCTTCAGGTCCTCAGAGGTCCTCAGAGGTCTTCAGAGGTCCTCAGAGGTCCTCAGAGGTCTTCAGGTCCTCAGAGGTCTTTATGTCTTCAGTTCTTCATGTCCTCAGGACCTCAGAGGTCCATCAGGTCTGGAGAACCACCAGATCATCCCAGTAGACCACTGGTTTACTGCTGGTTCCAGGACCTTCACCCGTAGAAAGGGGGCGGAGCCTGGAGCCTCCAGGCCCCTGCTGTGAAGCAGCTCCTGTCCAGGTTCAGGAGGATGAAGATGAAGACCTTCCTCTGGAGACCTCAGTGGTTGTGTATGAACCAGCACCACCCTGAATCAGCGTGTCTTGTGAAGGCGAGACACTGGAGGACAGTTTGTGTCCCACCCATCAAATTTTAAATAATCACATAAAAAATACTGAAACATGCGTAAAGTAACCTGAGTAAAGATAAAGAACTAAGAGAACAAACGCTTTTAAAAATACCAAATAAGCCCCTAAATGCCCTTTTCTCTGGTCCCACCCCCTAATGACCAAACTGAGTCTCAAATAAAACAGTTCAAATGAAATTGAAATGTTGTTTTTGGTTTTATTTGTTTCATGGCTGTCTCTTGTAACTGTGGGAACTTTTGTTCAAATACACATATTTCCAATATTCATGATTATTCATGTGTCCCACAACACGCGTGTAACCCTGCTAGCAGAACCTTCTGGCAGGAGGAGACAGTGAACCTCAGACACGCTGGACTTGACTCATCAAACAGCTGCATCCACATCTGGCTGGTTCTCCTGAGAGGACCGACATCAGGACAGATTTACAACCGCTACTGTTACTGGCAGTACTGTACAAAATAAATCACGTAGAATCATGTAGAAAAATCTTGTAAAACTTTACATTGATGATGATGATGAAGAAGCTGAGCTAATCAAGCCTTTGATGTTTATTAACGATTATTGATGAATCTGTAGCAGAAAATCACAAAGGTGAAGGTTTATTTTTCAAGAATTTGGAAGCCCAAATGTCCTCCAATGAGCCAGGTGTGTTCAGTCTCCTGGCCCTGACCCCTGACCCTGGAGGAGGGAGAAGATGTGGGAGGGCTGGAGCCTCCCCCTGACCTCTGACCCCAGCCTTAACCCTAACAGCCTACCTGTCCATGTTGGGCCTGGTGCTGGTTTCCTCCTGTTAGAAGCAAGGATCACATGTTCTCTTGTGGTCACGAGTCTCATGATGGACGAGGAACAGGGAAAAGATCAGGAGACCCCAGAGAGAGACAGAGGACCTTTGTGTGTCACGCATGGACGTTGTGTAGACCATCAGTGGTGTGTGATCATCACGTGAGCAGAGTAAAGCAGCTCTGCAGGTGGAGCACCAGGCTGGTCCAGGTGAACCCTGCTGTGTTCTGTCTCCCCCTGGTGGCCTCGACCCTCCCGGAGGCTCCGACGGCTCTGACCCAGGACCTGCGTCACCCCTGAAGGTCTTCGTCCTCTTCCTCACCAGCAGTCTGGCCCCGCCCCCAGGGATAAGAACCAACCAACCAAGAGCTGGTTCACCGTTGGCGTGAGCGTAGCTGATGACCAACAGCGATAATGCTAGTACTAATAATAATGATGCGATGGGGCGCCCCTGGCGGCAGGAGCAGGTCCTGCAGGTCCCTCTGTGTTGAGGATAGCCACACTTGTGAGGTCCTCCCCGTCAGAGGACATAAAGAAGGGACGAGTCAGCAGGAGGTAAAGAAAGAGAGAGATAGCTTTACTATAAAGAAGGCGTCGCTAGCAGACGTTCTCATCGTACACGCATACATGTGAGTATATTTACGCAGCGCAGCACTTTACAAGAGCCGTTAGTCGTCCTGGTGCGGCGGGGGAGGGGCTGAGGTCAGGGCCGCCTCCGCCGGCCTCCGTCCGTCAGCACCGGACTCAAACCAACGACCTCCAGCCGAGCGGGGAACGAGGGGCCTTGATGGTTTCAAAATGGCCGCCAGTGGCGTGGTGCTAGCAGGCTGAGGGCGTGGTCAGGTGGCCCCGCCCCCTCGTGTGTGTGTGTCTGAGGAACCAACTTTACGTATTTACACACATTATCAGGACGACATGAAGAGGTTTGTCAAAGATAAACATTGATTTTCTGATAAACGTGAAGAAGACGAGGATGAAGATGAAGAGGGCGGAGCCTCAGGCCCCGCCCCCTGAGCATGTGACCACGCCCACTAAGCGGCTGAGGCTGAGTGAAAGCCGTTGTGCTGGACGGACACCTCCACGGCGAGGGCCGTCACCGGCGTGCTGCCTTCAAGGCCCGGAGTACAGACGGGCGTCGGCCTTCATGCTCGTGGTCGGTGACGGCGCTCGCCTCGACACGACCGGCGGCCATTTCGAACACCGGGGGGAGCTGCGGCGTGGCGGGAGGCGGAGGGACCCCTAACCCTAACCCGGAGGGGGCGGGGCTTAACAAAAGCACAGAGACAGGGCTGAACTGAACAGATGTGGCGGGGGTGCATAGTTTAGCGTGGCACGAGGAGGCGCACCGCGAGCGTCTCCGGCGCCGTCGGTCTGCGGTAAATATCAATATGATAAAGACGTCGAGTCCTGCTGGCCGCGGGGGCGGAGGATCTGATGCTACGTTGAGGTACGGGAGGGCGGGCGCCGAAGCTGACGGCGTTGTGGAGCAGAAACATCAAGTCCTCGAGGCGGTGGCGGCGGCGGAGGCACCCCCAAGGCACGCCGACAGTCCGTGTGGCGGAGGCCGCGACGCCGGCGTGGCGCCGGACCGCCGCCGCTGAGGCTGCGTAAGGTGAGAGGCGGGGCGTGGGGTTAAAGGCTCGTGGGCGGTTCCTTCGTCCGGGGGCGTGGGGGCGTCTGCTCCGTGTTGGCGTGGTGGATTAACATGTGTGTGTGCCCGTGTCTGTACATGCGCCCCCGGCGAGGCCGTGGCATTACGCCAGCGAGTAGATGGCGTTGACGGGCGAGGTGGCCTCGGAGCTCTCGTTGCCCTCCGTCTCGTCCTTGTCCTTCTTCACCGTGTACTGGCCGATGAAGGAGCCGTCCTCGTTGAACTGGCCGTCGCCGCCCTCGCCGTAGTCCACCAGGCTGTCGTCGCTCTCCTTCACGTTGGCGTCCAGCGACGTCTGGCTGCCCTGCAGAGGCTTGTTGTCCTCGTCGCTGCTGCGGAGGACAAATTCACACTTTTAGCCTTCGTCAACACCTGAAAACTGTTTCAGGAGGCTGAACTTGACCTTCAGGACCCTCCAAGGTCAAAGCAGCAGCTCCCAGTTGATCAACAACAGCCACTTCCTCTTCTATAAGGATATTAGAATTTCTTTGATTTCTTTGATCAGAAACAAAAG
Source organism: Lagocephalus sceleratus (assembly GCA_911728415.1). NCBI lineage: Eukaryota > Metazoa > Chordata > Actinopteri > Tetraodontiformes > Tetraodontidae > Lagocephalus > Lagocephalus sceleratus. The sequence goes on from CAJVRN010000141.1 coordinate 343,762, forward strand.
GAGTCCCAAACGTGGTCACATGACAACACATCACCGTCACAACCACAAGCACTTTCCTTCAGTCTTTATTCATCAGAAATGAGAGACGGAGACAATGTTAAAAAAAGACAATCAAGATTTACAACCAAAGTAAAAGAACATAATGAGCCCAAATAAGAAGAAGAGAAGGATGAAGAACAAAAATGAAGAAATAAAGAGGTGAACCCCTCCAGGTGGAGCTCTAACACCATTGTGTTCCACCTCTGATCCAAACACCAGACAGAAGCGAGAGCCAGGCCTCCACCTGTCCACCACACTTCAGGGTGAACCAGTACAACCAGTTACATGAGGGGACGACTTTAAATGTGACACCGTTTCAGGGCTCAGCTCACAAATTCAACCCTTCACACCAGAGATGTCCAACGTCCAGCCCGGACCACAGCCGGCGGTCGCGAGGACGCTGGCGGCTTTAGCGAACATCGAACAGTACGGAAAAGGATCAAACACACGTGGAGGTCTTGACCACCGAGCACCGGTTCTTCCTCTCGCTCTGGTTCTGGTGTGTATTTACTATTTAAACCTCAACAGCTTAAAGATGAAAAACAACTTTTGTGAAAGTGTGTGAATATTAAACAGAAGAGAAACTAAAGAAATGAAACAAAGGAGAAATGAAGATGATTAAATAGTAAACGCCTGCGCTGAAGGGGGTCTGGTTCTGGTCTGGTTCTGGTCTGGTTCTGGTCTGGTTCTGAGGAGGTTCCACCACGGTCCCCCCTGAACCAGCAGGAACCAGGACGTTTCCAGTGAGACTAGCTCACACGTGGGATGCTTCACTTCAACTGTGTCAGAAGTCTTTCTTCAGTGTGAAACCATTCCATGATGATGATGATGATGATGATGATGAAGCTTTGATGTTTTATTTAAAAACCAGTCAAGGACTGGACTGGGACCAGTTAGTCCTGCTTCTGCTGGTCAGACTGGTTTTCTCCTCTAACCCTTTAAATCAGTTCACTTAGGGGGTCATAACACGGCCACGCCCTCGCCGCCACCACCCTGGCAGACGCCAGCGTTTCCCTCCCGATGGGCGGCTCTGGGACGGCGGCACCTCCGTGGACATCAGCTGATGGTGGGCGGTTTCACCATCCAGGGGGTGTGGCTTTCATCAGGAACAACATGGAGACCAGCTCCTGCTTTCTGAGTCCATATTTGATGTTTGTGATGCAACAACCACACACGCACACAAACACACAATAGTCACACACATTAAAACTGACTGGAAACACTGGTGAAAAAAGAGGCTTCCAATAACCAGGACGGGGTTGGGGGCGTGGCTAAGATAAACATTGAATTAGACCGGTCAGTGATGATTGTAGTGTCACACATTCAGTGTTTTACACTAATGTTAAACTTGCATTAGCACGTTTAGAGAATGTTATTTCCATCAGGTTTTAGTCAAACAGGCTCGTTGATCAGGCAGAAGAATATCTGATCATCGGTGGGACCTGGAAAGAGTAAGAGCACATCACTGACAGAACATGTGCTACATAATCACTACAGTAGTACACACACACATACACACACACACACACACACACACTCACACACACATACACACACACTCACACACTCACACACACACTCACACACACAAACACACACACTCACTCACACACTCACACACACACTCACTCACACACACACACACAAACACACACACTCACTCACACACTCACACACACCACACACACACTCACACACACACACACACACTCACACTCACACATACACACACACACACACACTCACACACACACACACACACACACTCACACACACACACTCACACTCACTACACACACACACACACACACACACACACACACACATACACACACACTCACACACCACACACACACACACACACACACACACACACACACACACACTCACACACTCACACACACACTCACTCACACACACAAACACACACACTCACTCACACACACACACACACTCACACACACACACTCACACACACAAACACTCACACACACACTCACTCACACACTCACACACACACTCACACACACACAAACACACACACTCACTCACACACTCACACACACACACACTCACACACACATACACACACACTCACACACACAAACACTACACACACACACACTCACTCACTCACACACTCACACACACACTCACTCACACACACACACACACACAAACACACACACTCACACACACACTCACACACACACTCTGCAGTATACGCAGCACATGTTGGTGCTACGTGGGGTACGAGCCCTGTGTATGAACAGCCGTCACTGACCAGACTCAAAACATGGGAACAGCTGGAGGAACCTCAGGGCAACAGGTGGCCAGGCCACGTCAGCCATGTTCCCTGCCTGTGAGGTGTAAACGTGTGAACAGCAGCTGGTCAACTTACTGGTAATCAAAAGATCCGTCCTGGTCTTTCTGGTCCACTGGGTCCAGCGGCAGATCCTTTTTGTCACGTACTGACGAGAAGAAAAGCAATATTAAACTCACTATATGGGAGCAACCAGTGCAACCAGCATCCCCAAGTCATACAAGAGGAAGGGGATGTAGTTGTAGACTACAACTTAATGGAGAAACAAAAGTACCAGGAATTTTCAATGTACTTGATGATAAAGAATGTGAGGGCCCCTTTAAAGACTTACCAGCCTCTAGAGTAGGAGTCTGTCGTTGTCTCCCCTCTCCCACAATACCCTACCCTCTTCTATCATATCATAACGTCTCCTATCTTATCCTACCCTCTTCTATCATATCCTACCCTCTTCTATCATATCATAACGTCTCCTATCTTATCCTACCCTCTTCTATCTTATCCTACCCTCTTTCATCATATCCTAACCTTTCCTCTCATATCCTACCCTCTTCTGTCTCATCCTACCCTCTTCTATCTTACCCTACCCTCTTATATCATATCCTACCCTCTTATATCATATCCTACCCTCTTATATCATATCCTACCCTCTTATATCATATCCTACCCTCTTATATCATATCCTACCCTCTTCTATCATATCCTACCCTCTTATATCATATCCTACCCTCTTATATCATATCCTACCCTCTTATATCATATCCTACCCTCTTATATCATATCCTACCCTCTTCTATCCTAGCCTACCCTCTTATATCTTACCCTACCCTTTTCTATCTTATCGTACCCTCTTCTGTCTTACCCTACCCTCTTATATCTTACCCTACTCTCTTCTATCCTAGCCTAACCTCTTATATCTTACCCTACCCTTTTCTATCTTATTGTACCCTCTTCTATCATATCCTACCCTCTCCTAACTTATCCTACCCTCTTCTATCATATCCTACCCTCTTCTGTCTTACCCTACCCTCTTATATCTTACCCTACTCTCTTCTATCATATCCTACCCTCTCCTAACTTATCCTACCCTCTTATATCATATCCTACCCTTTTCTATCATATCCTAGCTGCAACAAATATGCATTAAGCAGCCATGGAAGCATCCAAATGCCCAGAACTTCCTGACTTCAGCATCTTCAGTTAGCAACTTTAGTTAGTGCCTTCAGTTAGCAGGTAATCCTTGCATTGGATGATATGGGTACATTTTAGGCTCCGCTGTCTGTCTTTGAGCTGTAACTGAAAGTTTGTGTCAGAGATTCCGCAAGTCCTGACACTTCATTTTGGTTGGTCAGTGGCTGTTAGTTAGTTGTTAGCATCACACCAACACACCCACCTAAATATTCTGCCAATGTGGTTGGGAAACCTCCACCTACACATTCCACAAACTGTAAAAAATTCACAGGTTTGACACACACCAGATATTTAAGCTGTAAATATGAGGCTCCCAACCAAACCAGGAGGCCCAAAACCCCCACATCAGATTTAAAACCCAATCAGTGAACACTTTTTAATCTAACCAACTGTGTTGGTATCAAACTTGGTGTCTTTTTTCTTACCGGGGTATTTTCCACCACGGCTCCTCTTGATGAAGCAGACGATGAGCAGGATGAGGATGATCAGGGCTATGGCACACATCAAACCGATGAACCAACCCTGAGTGGCGATATCGACCTGGTCTATGTAGGCTGGAGACACAGAAGACAGACCAGTTTGTCCCATTATACTTGTGTGTGAGCTCAGGAAGATAACCAGATCCCAGCTGAAGACACTTTTACTGGATTCACTGGTAAATTACAAAAGTCCTGAGCAGGCGAGGGACCTTCAGCTGACTGCAATGCTCAACCTTCACCACGAGGCGCCACATGATTCTGCAGGCCTGAAAAGACTAACAACACCACCAAAGGGAAGACTACATGAAACAGCATTTTTCACTACACCTCCACCGGCTCATTTCCAGCCCAATTTAAACCCTGAAACAACTTCAACTCCTCCAAAACAATGCTGCTTGAGGCCAAAGATGTAAAGTGCAATAATGTAAAGTGTCTTCATTATGGTCATCTTTTTATGATGCATTATGTCTGTATAGTGTGTGTGTGTGTGTGTGTGTGTGTGTGTGTGTGTGTGTGTAAAATTGTTGGTATGGGTATGCCTGATGACATGTTGTTGTCAAAGTTGCTGGGAGGGCATTTTTGGCACCGCTCTTGAGCCCAAGACAAATTTCCCAACCAAGGGTAGGCTGTCATTTCATCTCGTAGCCTACAGTAGCACGACCACGAAGCTTTTAAAAACATGCTCAACGCTACATTGGCGTCAGTAGCTGAATATCTGCGATAAAGAAATAAAAACGGTGCAGCAAAACTCCAGATTAGCGTCACCAATCAGAGAGTCGTCCAGCATTGAGTGAGTTAGCTCAGCTCACCATGTAGCCCATCGGACACTGATACCTGGCCAGGTGAGGCGGTGTCTCACCTGGTTTGGTCTTAAAGCTGACAGATTTGCTGCTGATGCCGTTGAGCTCATGGGAGTAAACCCTCAGGTGGTACTTGGCACCTGCAATCAGATCTGCCACAGTAATGGGGGGCTGTCGTTTCACCGTTATGGCTCTCACCGTCTCGTTGCCTTGAAGAGACAAGAAATGGGCCAATCACACTCGAGGGGTGTGGCCTTCATTCCTTAATAAGGGCTGTGATGTTTTCTGAGTGACAGCAGGAAGTGAATTGAAACTGCTAACAATGGCATGCCCACCCGTCGGAGATGTCACCAAGCCAACGAAGGACACACGTTTAACGACTTCTGATTAGAATCCAAAAGTAATGGTTGAAAGATGGAGATGAAGGGCAGTTTCAAACAGGCAGAGTGATTGGTGGGTTAGCATTGTTGGTCTCAATTATTAAAGGCTCACACTTTCAACCAGCTCCAAAATAATCAAGTCATCAACATAAGCGTGGCAACAGTGCGCATCTTTCCACCGGAAAGATGAGTCGGACAGGGCGCGCTCCAGACACGGCCTGGAGGATCCAGTGATAGCTGGTGACGTCATGCACCATGCACCACCCTGATCTGGTCATCCAAAGGAAGTCACTTCAAAGCCATGCTAAGAACAAAATACAAGCCTAAAACCAGCCAAAGAAAAGGTCGAGTGCACGCGGCGAGGAGGACATGCCGGCTGTTAACACGCAGTCCACGACCCAACGGGTTTACAGCAGCAACACAAGGACGCTCCGTCGTCACGTCACGGCAGTCCCAGATGGGACTTGAGTTGTTCCAAAGTGGGAGAAAGACAAACATTCAAAGACCCCAAGATCACAGCAAACAGGGGGTCATGTCCTTTGATCAGAAGGTCCAGTGAAGTCGTCAAAGTCCAGTTGATTCAAAAGTGAAACCAAAGTGCTCCTAACACTTACACAAGACCGGAGGTGGGGGAGGGGCTTGGGGGAGGTGGGGAGGTGGGGGGGGGGCTTGGGGGAGGGGGGGGGGTCCCTGCCACTTCTGCTAAGAGTCAGAGATTGCTCTTAAACCAAGGGAGGGTTGACAGAGGCCCTCATCTGTCCCCTCTCCACCTCCCGTCCCCTCTAACATCCACCATCGTCCCAGCTCAGGGTTCCAGCCAAAAGCAAGCAGACATGGAAGCATGGATGACCAGAGAGCAGCATTCACGCCGGCGGGCCGGCGGCACACGCAGCTCGCCGCGAGGTGCAATGTTGATGATGCACACAGAGACAGACACGTGACACGGAAGCAGGACCGAGGTTAGTCAGGACGCCGTGGTTAGTCAGACTGGACGGTCCGGTCTGGGCTCAGTCTGGTTCTTACTGTCCAGTGTGAGCTCTAGCACAAACTCGCTGCTGCCAGCCGGGAAGTTGTGTCTCCAGCTGACGTTAGCGTAGTAACTGTTAGGCTCCACCGTCACATTCCAGATTTTCAGCCTGCGGGGCACTACATGGGGGGTGAGGTCAGGGGTGAAAGATGACAGGTCAGGGGCAGAAGGCACAGTTACAACAACCACAAACAAGGCTTCATTTAGGCTGCTGCATGGTCCACCGCGGCCAGAGCACAGTCCATTCCTGAGCAGAGAATTCCAGGGAATTCTCTGCTCAGGAATTCTTCAGCTCAACCGCTGTAGGAAGCATCTGCTCTAGAGTGGCCTAGCAGTAGCTAAGGCAGGCGACCCAAAACATCAGAAAAACAAAAGTTGGGGTTCTCACTTCCTGACCAGGAGGAGTGTTGAGGCTACATCCCAATATTCCGCATTAATTCCCAGTGCAGCAGCTTATCGGAATGCAGCCATGAGGTAGCGTCCCTTTAGGTCAGGTGGGAGAAGGTAAGGCTCTTTTCAAATCCAGAAGGTGAAAGGAAACACTAGGAAGCACCACAATAGGACAAGTACCCAACACTCTCTGAGTGGTGCAGCTGGTGGTGACCACAGGGCGAGCGGTGGGCGTGGTCACCTCAGCTGCACTTGAACTGCTGCTGCTGCTGGGGGGGGGGGCTGTGGCTCCAGTAGTGGGAGGAGGAGGAGGAGCAGCAGTAGTGACGGTAGTACTGACAGTGGTGGTCGTGGGAGGAGTCACAGTTGTTGGAGTCGAGGTACTAATGGTTGTAGGAGCGACCGTAGTAGGAGGAGGAGGAGCAAGAGGAGGAGGAGTCGGACTGAGCGCCGAGGCCACCGAGGGCTCAGTGAACTCGACTACAAGGGAGGAGTTAGAGAAGAGGAAAAGAGTTAAAGACAACATCAAACAGGACAACACCAGCAGCACCCGACACAGCGCTGCCACTACTGCACATCTGGAACAGCAGCTCTTATGTGCACGAACACAGCGCCGCCATGGCAACAGCAGATGTTGTATGGAAGCTTAACCAGCAGGTATGAAGGTGCAGCCATCAGGGGCGGGGCTAAATGTGAGGCCAGAGCCAGCAAGGAGCAAGGACAGGAGACAGATGGACAGACGGGTGGACAGCAGAGGACACAGACGGGTGGACAGCAGAGGAGACAGACGGGTGGACAGCAGAGGAGAGAGACAGGTGGACAGCAGAGGAGACAGACAGGTGGACAGCAGAGGAGACAGACAGGTGGACAGCAGAGGAGACAGACAGGTGGACAGCAGAGGAGACAGGCAGGTGGACAGCAGTAGAGACAGAGGAGACAGGAAACCAAACTGTTTGTGGAATACCTGATAATACTGATGGTGGCTGAGAGAGAGCACAAAGAGACTGACTGTCTGTCTGTCTGACTGTCTGATTGTCTGTCTGTCTAAATGTCCTCATCAAGCAGACTAGTTATGCAGATTCCTGTGTAGTTTTTCTGCCCCCCCTCTATTTATTTATTTATTTACAGGTATCGCCGCCTTCGGAGCTGCATGATGACCTCTGACCCGCTGACCTGTTGTATAGTGTATTTTTATATCTGTGTGTGTTTCTGTGCTCTGTGCCTCTCCTCTCCTCTCCTCTCCTCTCCTCTCCTCTCTCTCTCCCCATCTGTCCATCAGCAGGAGGGTCCCCCTACATGAGCCTGGTCCTGCTCAAGGTTTCTTCCTGTTAAAGGGGAGTTTTTCCTTGTTACTGTTGCTTGTCTGGGGTTAGGCCCTGGGATCCTGGAAAGGCCTTGAAACTATTTTGATTGTATAAGACGCTGTATCAATAAAGATTGATTGATTGATTGATTGATGTCTGTCTGACTGTCTTTCTGTCTGACTGTCTGTCTGACTGACTCTGTCTGTCTGACTGACTGACTGACTGTTTGTCTGTCTTTCTGTCTGTCTGTCTGTCTGTCTGATGGACGCCTGTTGCCCTTGTCATCGGCTGTTTGTGCCTCTCCACCACCTTCATGTGGTTCATCTCGCACTTGTGGGCAATAACGGGTTTGTTTGGTCAACTGGGTCAACTGGGTGTGAAAGCAGTGCACCAGCTCCACCTGCTGGCCGAGGGAGAGGAGCACAGGTGCTGGTGGAGGACAGAAGGACAGAAGGACAGAAGGACAGAAGGACAGAAGGACAGAGTGAGGCAGATGATGGCAGATCATCATGATTACCTAAATCTGTAGCATCGGTAACGTTGTCTGCCAACAGAAGAGAGGACAGGTGAGGGATGTGGAAGGGAGAACACACCAAACATCTGAGCACTTCTCTTGGTCCAGACCCCCCCACACCCCCCACAGCTCAACAACAGGCCTGGGACCTTTGTCCACAGCTGTTCTGTGACTCGTCGTGTCTGCCCTAGAAGGAGCGGCTGCTCTGAGCTTCACGGACACAAACGCTGGAAGGCTCACCTTCGTTGGTAAAACGAGACATCTCTTTGGCAAAGACCTCCCCTGAGCCCACCTGCGTGACGGCAGACAGGTAGAACTTGTAGCGAGTAGAGCGGTCCGGCAGACGGAGGGTGAACTCTGTCACGTTGGGCCGGAAAGTCTCAAACTGAGCTTGGCCCACCTTGGAGCCGTTAACTACACAAAAGAGGGAGAAAGGTGGGCTGAGCGGTCCCCATGACAACAGTAACCTCAACAGCTGGACAGCAGCTCACCAGTTTGGTACTTGAGCTGGTAGCCGACCAGAACCCCATTGGGCTCCAGAGGTTTGCCCCACTCCAGGTGGACGGTGTCCACACTCTTCCGGGTTATCGTGAAGAACCACGGTACATCTGGCACTAGAACGTAGGAACAGACCCAAGACCAGCTGTTCAAATAAATGTGGATATACTCTTCTGATGTGAAGACCACGTGGGGGTCCGGTCTCCTCACCTCCTTCCTTCGTGGTGAACACTACTGTGTTGCTGGGCGGACCCTCGTAGTGGGTGTTGGCCACAACCATGAACATCTTGTACTTGGAGAAGGGCACCAGGTCACTGAGGAGGCTGGAGGGCTCCGACACGGTGCTGTAGAACCCTTTGGTCTGGTTCTCCTTTCTGACCACCAGACCAGGGACCAGACTGGAATCACGCCAGTAGTACAGCTGGGAGAGGAAACATCAGGCGGGGTTGGAAAGGCGAGCAGAAGCCGAGGGTGGCGTCACTCTGGCGCCGCCTCACCCTGTACTCCTTGAACTCCCCCTGGACGCTCGTCAGGTTGACAGGCTTCCAGTGGATGTGGGCGTTGGTGCTGTCCACCTTCGACACACGTAGGTCGCTGGGGGCATCGGTGGGAGCTGCTCAAGGGAAGACCAGGAAATCAATGAGGACCGAGAAAGCCAACAGATGTTGAGCTGCAGCACATCTGCTTACCGTCCTCTCCCGAGAACCCGACGACCACATTGGACACGGGTCCTGCACCAAACTCATTCCCAGCCTGGAGTTTGATCTCGTAAGGCACATACGTGTCCGTGTTGTGGACCACGTGTTTGGTCCCAACCGTGGTCACGTTGTTCCAGTCTTCTGACGAGTCCTTTCTCCTCCACCAAACGCTGTAGTGGAGGTTTGCACCGTTTCGTTCCAGATCGAGTAGAGGCTGGACAACAAAGACATGGATCATCAGGCCCCATGCCTGCTCCAACCAGAGCTGGTGTGGACAGCTTAGAACATTTGTGCTGAGGTCCAGATGTTCCATAAATCCACCACGCTTACCTCCCAGGTGATTTCCATGTTGTCCTTCATGGAGCCCCACCCCCGCAGACCTCTGGGAACAACATCTGGAGCTGATTGAACACAAGCATCCTCAGTTCCAGACATCTGTGGCAGCAAACCTTCTGCTCACGAGGGGTTTCTCACCTGCTCCACTGGTCCTGTACCGCGGCGAGGAAATGCTGGGATCACTTTGGCCCACGGAGTTGATGGCGATGACCCTGAACTGGTAGTTGACGAAGGGAGCGAGCTGCAGGATGACGGAGTTCAGGTGTCCTGGGTAAGCAGACAGGTCCCTCCACCGGCCAGGCTCCCAGTGGTTCTCCTCAAACTGGACCAGAAACTCTGTGGACAGAGGCAGGTTCACCGTTCCCTCACTGTTCAGGGTTCAGGTGCTCTGTGTCTGCTCATACAGGAAGTCCTGTGAGGCTGTCACATGCTGGTTACGTCGTTTAAGATACTGTGAGGAGGGGCTTGTTTCATGAGAAAGAGGTCATGAGCTGAAGTTTAGAAACACTGATTCAAAACGACCACTAGGTGGCGGTGTTGTCCTATACGACTGGAATCCTGCAGTTGTCCAAGTTGTGATGGAGAAAGGCGACTTTTGAGAAGCCTCAGCAGGTGAGACAGGACAGACAGGTGAGACGGGAGAGACAGGTAGGCAGGTGAGACGGGAGAGACAGGTGAGACATGTGAGACGGGTGAGACGGGAGAGACTGGTGAGACAGGTGAGACAGGTGAGACGGGAGAGACAGGTGAGACAGGTGAACCAGGTGAGACGGGTGAGACGGGAGAGACAGGTGAGACAGGTGAGACGGGTGAGATGGGAGAGACAGGTGAGACAGGTGAGACGGGAGAGACAGGTGAGACAGGTGAGACGGGTGAGACGGGAGAGACAGGTGAGACAGGTGAGACAGGTGAGACGGGAGAGACAGGTGAGACAGGTGAGACAGGAGAGACAGGTGGGACATGAGAGACAGGAGAGACAGGTGAGACAGGAGAGACAGGTGGGACAGGTGAGACGGGTGAGACGGGAGAGACAGGTGAGACAGGAGAGACAGGTGGGACAGGAGAGACAGGAGAGACAGGTGAGACAGGAGAGACAGGTGAGACAGGTGAGACGGGAGAGACAGGTGAGACGGGTGAGACGGGTGAGACGGGAGAGACAGGTGAGACATGAGAGACAGGTGGGACAGGCTCACCTGTGACTGGACTCCTGTGCTCATTTCCAGGAATCCAGGTGAGACGAACGCTGCGGGCAGCGGGGTCGGACAGGTCCAGGTCCAGAGGGGGGTCTGGACGATCTGCGGAGAACCCGGAAATGATGTCACACTTCTGCGGCACAGATTTGAACACTCACGCCTGAAAACATTCCACCTTTCAAATCAGATGAAAGGACAGGATGAAGTATGACGCATGCAAAGAACATCCTGAGAAACCAGTGAAGACAGACAGGCCGACGCCCACTTTTGAGATGTTACAAAGAAGAGAAGACGTGGAGGCTTCCACCTGAGCTGAGTTACCTGCAGGTAAGGCACTAGACACTGAAGGGTTGAGAGAGGCCTCCTCTGTGGGGCGGGGCCAAGAACCAGGAGGTGAGTAGAGGTTAGAGGTCGTATGTTAGTCAGGCAGCCAATCAGCACCAAGGATCACAACATGGTTGAGCACAAATTCACATTTTACATTTGAGGCTTTTTCAAGATTCAAGATTTACGGGAGAATATAAAGAAACGTTAAGTAAAGCGAATTGATCTGAAAGGGTGGAGCGGACAGTATGAGAGGCTTGGTGATGGGTTACACCCTAACTTCTGTAAAAGAGACTAAAATCAGTTAAAACACATTTTATGTCTCACTTATTGAAGAGGCTCAAATGTAAAAGCCGAAAGTTTGAGCATTAATAACGTGCATGCTCACAGTTGTGCAGATTAAACCCTCAGTGTGAGTTTTAGTACACATGCATTACTTCAGTCTGAAGGCACAAAGCTGTAAAAGCGGCGCTGCGCCTGCGGCGGAAGGCCGGAGCGCCGGCCGTGTGAGGGTACCTAAGACCGTGAGGCGCGCCGAGGCCGAGTCCTCGTCTATCTCTGATCTAACAGTGCACGTGTACGTCCCCTCGTCGCCCTCGTTCACGTTGGAGATGCTCAAAACGTCCTCGTCCACTCTCACCCTGGGACACAAACACAGGTGGGCGGAGTCATTCTCCACCACTGGTCCAGCTCATGTTGGTCATTGTCAGTCTTTACCTCCACCCCAGAGTCACGGGCTTGTCCTCCCTCGTCCAGGTGAGGCTGACGGCCAGGCTGGGGTCAGACTTCACCCCACACTCAAAGCGAGCTGTGGAGCCTCTGACGGCCGACTGGTGCTGCGGGACCCCGACTATACGAGTCGCTTCTGAGTGACGTTAACGGGGAACACAAACACAAAAGCAGCCGTGAAGGTGAGGTGATGAGGTGGACAGAGCAGGAGACAGGTGAGGACGTCCAGCTGAAGGGAAGGCACCGAGGGCAAGAGGAGCTTTGACGTTAGCCAGCGGCTCAAACCTGAGTGGAAGGACTCAGTGGACTAAAGTGAATTAAAGACGCTAAAGCGTCCAGAAGGAGGACGTGAAATGTCTTCCACTGGGACAAATAAGGTGTCATTGACCGTGTCCCAGCATCCTCAGGACCATGTGTGCATGAGGGAATCAGTCCAGTCCAGAACCGAGTGACTGGCACAAGGTTCGAGCGTCACCAAATATAGAGAATAACAGAACAGAATATATGAGAATATATAAGAATATAAGAGAATATATGAAAATATATGAGAATATATCAAAATATATCAGAATATATGAGAATATAAGAGAATATATGAGAATATATGAGAATATATCAAAATATATCAGAATATATGAGAATATAAGAGAATATATGAGAATATATCAAAGTATATCAAAATATATCAGAATATATGAGAATATAAGAGAATATATCAAAACATATCAGAATATATGAGAATATATGAGAATATATAAAAATATATGAGAATATAAGAGAATATATCAAAATATATCAGAATATATGAGAATATAAGAGAATATATCAAAATATATCAAAATATATCAGAATATATGAGAATAAAAGAGAATATATGAGAATATATCAAAATATATCAGAATATAAGAGAATATATCAAAATATATCAGAATATAGGAGAATATAAGAGAATATATGAGAATATATGAGAATATTTGAGATCAGAAGAGTTGGGATCAGTCAACGTGATTAAGATGAAAACGTGATCAAAGCCAGACGTTCAGTGGCGATAACACATCACCCCGACCTTGACCCTGACTTTGACCCTGACCCTGACCTTGACCAGAGCTCTGCGTCTCACCTTTCACCTCCAGGCGGACCTGGTTTTCAGCTTTCCCAAAGAGGTTGTTGGCCACGCAGGTGTAGGTGCCCTCATCTTCATACCGGGCCCGTTTGATCACCAGGGTGCCGTTGAGGTAGACGCTGTAGTGTCCTCCGTCCACACCGCTGCCCTGTCCGTTCTTAAACCTGAAGACAGGGGGTAGGGTGACACCCCAGTCCACAGGGGTTTAAACCCGTCATGTCTTGGTTGGAGGGGGACGTACCAGCGCAGTTCTGGCAGAGGGGAGCCGAAGAAGGGACAGTCCAGGGAGGTGCGGGTGTTCTCTACCACCTTGATCAGCTCGTTTTTAGGACCCAGCATCCTCGGCGGCATGTCTGCAAGCGGCAGAGCACAGAGACGTCAGCGGACCCCGGCGGCGAGGCAGCACCCCCCCAGCAGGGCGCCGTGACGGACACTCACCCAGGACGCTGACGAAGGCGTTGGCCAGCAGGTAGCCGTACTGGTTGGAGGCGTTGCACTGGTAGACGGCGCTGCTGCCCATCTGCACCGAGCGGAAGATGATGGTGTCGCCCAGCACCTGTCTGCTCGGGATGTGAGGAGAATCTGGAAGGAGGGTCGCCGTTGTTGTTGTTACTACTGTTACTATTGTTGTTACTACTGTCACTATTGTTGTTACGACTGTTGTTACTGTTGTTACTGTTGTTGTTACTACTGTTACTATTGTTGTTACTATTGTCACTATTGTTGTTACGACTGTTGTTACTGTTGTTGTTACTACTGTTACTATTGTTGTTACTACTGTTACTATTGTTGTTACTGTTGTTGTTACTACTGTTACTATTGTTGTTACTACTGTCACTATTGTTGTTACGACTGTTGTTACTGTTGTTACTGTTGTTGTTACTACTGTTACTATTGTTGTTACTATTGTCACTATTGTTGTTACGACTGTTGTTACTGTTGTTGTTACTACTGTTACTATTGTTACTATTGTTGTTACTACTGTTGTTACTACTGTTGTTACTGTTGTTACTACTGTTGTTACTGTTGTTGTTACTACTGTTACTATTGTTGTTACTACTGTTATTAGAACAAAAGTAACAGTAGTAACAACAACAATAACAACAGCAGTAACAACAACAACAGTACTGCTCTTATAACAGTAACAACAGAAGTAACAACAACAGTGACAACAGTAGTAACAATCGTAATAACAAGCGTAATAACAAGCGTAATAACAAGCGTAATAAGGTAACACCATGAGCGTGGGCCGTGCCCAGGGGGCTCTGACCTTCCAGAGGTTGTCCGTTCACCAGCCACTGGATGTGAGGTTTGGGGTTCCCGTTGGCCCGACACACCAGCCGGCCGTTGTCGTCGGGGGCCAGCACCAGGTTGGTGGGTTTGTCCAGCCAGTACGGGGCCGCTGGGACAGAGGGGGGTCTGGGTCAGGGTCGGGGTTAGGGTCAGGGGTAGGGCCCTGCCGGCCGGGACTCCTGACCTTTGACCTGGACCAGGATGGAGTGGCGCACGCTGCCCAGGTGGTTGTTGGCCATGCACACGTACTCGCCGGCGTCCTCCTCCGACACGCCCACCACCATCAGCGTCTTGTTGAAGTTCTCAAACTTCACCTTCCTCTCAGGGAGGTCCCCCCCCTTCCTGTACCACTTGATGGTTGGGGTCGGACTACAGACACAGGACCAGTGAGTGTGTGAGTGTGTGACTGTGAGTGTGTGAGTGTGGTTGTGTGTTGTGTGTGTTTTTTTGTAGTGTGTGTGAGTGTGTGTGTGAGTGTGTGACTGTGAGTGTGTGAGTGTGAGTGGGTGTGTGGGTGTGAGTGTGTGTGAGTGTGTGTGTGTATGTGTGTGTGTGTAGTGTGTGTGTGTGTGTGTGGGTGTGAGTGGGTGTGTGTGTGTGTGTGTGTGTGTGTGTGTGTGTGTGTGTGAGTGTGTGAGTGTGTGTGTGTGGTGTGTGTGTGTGTGTGTGTGTGTGTGTGTGTGTGTGTGAGTGTGTGTGTGTGTATGTGAGTGTGTGTGTGTGTGTGTGAGTGTGTGTGTGTATGTGAGTGTGTGTGAGTGAGTGTGTGTGTGTGTGTGTAGTGTGTGTGTGTGTGTGTGTGTGTGTGTGTGTGTGTGTGTGTGTGTGTGTGTGTGTGTGTGTGTGTGTGTGTGTGTGTGTGTGTGTGTGTGTGTGTGTGTGTGAGTGTGTGTGTGTGTGTGTGTGTGTGTGTGTGTGTGTGTGTGTGTGTGTGTGTGTGTGTGTGTGTGTGTGTGAGTGTGTGTGTGTGTGTGTGTGTGTGTGTGTGTGTGTGTGTGTGTGTGTGTGTGTGTGTGTGTGTGTGTGTGTGAGTGTGTGTGTGTGTGTGTGTGTGTGTGCGCTCACAGTCCTGCTGCGATACACTCCAGCAGCAGCTGCTGTCCTCTCAGCACCATCTTGGAGCTCTGGCCTCCCTCAGGCGACAGCAGCGTGGGCATGGACGGGGGCAGTTTACGGTCTGAGGGCAGAGCGAGGGCGTTAATGAGCAAGGCAGCAGTAGGTTTGAACCCACCGGGCGGAGAGAAGCAGCAGGTTTGGTAGTGGAGACGGTCAGCTGTTAGTGGTGTCCCTGGACACGTGAGGCTGGACACATTCTGAGACAAAGGTGAGCCTGAAGCGCCAACGCAGGAGTTAAAGAGCAAAGAGTCTCTGGGCCAATCAGAGGAGGCCAGAGGGGGCCTTGAGCAGCACAGGCTCCACCCCCTCTCTGTCCTGGACAGGGCTGGACCTGGACCTCCAGGAGGACGTTCTGGACTCCGTCCTCTGCTCACTACAGATGTTCTCCAGAAGACGCCTCCTCCTTGACGCTCCAGAGGACATGGGTGGAGACACCTGGACCCACACCGTCCTGTCCCCCTCCTGTCCCCCTCCTGTCCCCCTTC
>CAJVRN010000141.1:365000-372500 GCA_911728415.1 Lagocephalus sceleratus
ATGAGGGTGGGGTCATGGAGGGTCATATCCAGAGGATGTGATGAGGTCAGAGTTGAAAGGTCAGGGTGATGTGTGAATGGTGAATGTGAAGTGATCTATGTTCTATGATAACAACACATTAATAACAGCTCTCTCTCTCACACACACACACACACACACACACACACACACTGGGTCTCAGCAGGGCCTTCCTGGACCAGGGGAACCTTCTAAAGCTCCTCTTGGTTCTTCAGGCTGGACTGTGATGATCCAGGAGCTCTGAAGAATCCTGTCAGAACCTCCAGCTGATCCAGAACCCACACAGGTCACATGACTCTGCTGGCTTCTCCTCATTGGCTGCCCAGTAAATCCAGAACAGCCTCCAAGATCCTTCTGCTGACCCCTGACCAGAGGTCTTCAGGTCCTGAGAGGTCTTCAGGTCCTGAGAGGTCTTCAGGTCCTGAGAGGTCTTCAGGTCCTGAGAGGTCTTCAGGTCCTCAGAGGTCTTCAGGTCCTCAAAGATCTTCAGGTCTTCAAAGGTCTTCAGAGGACCTCAGAGGTCTTCAGGTCCTGAGAGGTCTTCAGAGGTCTTCAGGTCCTGAGAGGTCTTCAGAGGTCTTCAGGTCTTCAGAGGTCTTCAGGTCCTCAGAGGTCTTCAGGTCCTCAGAGGTCTTCAGGTCCTCAGAGGTCTTCAAGGTCCTCAGAGGTCTTCAGAGGACCTCAGAGGTCTTCAGGTCCTGAGAGGTCTTCAGGTCCTCAGAGGTCTTCAGGTCTTCAGAGGTCTTCAGGTCCTCAGAGGTCTTCAGAGGACCTCAGAGGTCTTCAGGTCCTGAGAGGTCTTCAGGTCATCAGAAGTCTTCATGTCTTCAGGTCCTCAGAGGTCTTCAGGTCCTCAGAGGTCTTCAGGTCCTGAGAGGTCTTCAGGTCATCAGAAGTCTTCATGTCTTCAGGTCCTCAGAGGTCTTCAGGTCTTCAGAGGACTTCAGGTCGTGAGGTCCTCAGAGGTCCATCAGGTCTGGAGAACCACCAGATCATCCCAGTAGACCACTGGTTTCCTGCTGGTTCCAGGACCTTCACCAGTAGAAAGGGGGCGGAGCCTGGAGCCTCCAGGCCCCTGCTGTGAAGCTCTGGCTCCATCCCTCCAGCTGCTCCCTTCTGTCCCTCAGCAGCCGTGAAGCTGGTTGTCCATGTCCTGCTCCTTCATCAATGATTCACCAACGTCACTCTGGGATCTGGGCTGCTTGGAGGATCGCTGTCACCACGGTAACCGCTGCGCCTGTCCTCACCCTGAAAAGTGGATCAGGTGGTGTTCTGTTCAGGTGCACACTTACGATCTTGAGGGACGTCGATGGACGCCGCGTGGCGCCACAGCAGCAGCAGCAGCAGGGACCCCAGGGCCACGGCCCCCGGCCCGCCCCGCCCCAACATCGTCCTCTGATTGGTTGAGACGCCTCCTGTGGGCCGCCTGGTTGGACGGACGCTTGTGAGCTCAGCGGAGAGGACCTGAGGGGACACAGGGAGGGTCCTCAGAGGGACAGGAGGGAGCGTGTGTGTGTGTATGAGTGTGAGTGTATGAGTGTGATTGTGTGAGTGTGTGTATGAGTGTATGAGTGTGAGTGTATGAGTGTGAGTGTGTGTGTATGAGTGTGAGTGTATGAGTGTATGAGTGTGAGTGTATGAGTGTGTGTGTATGAGTGTGAGTGTATGAGTGTGAGTGTATGAGTGTGAGTGTGTGTGTGTGTGAGTGTATGAGTGTGAGTGTATGAGTGTGAGTGTGTGTGTATGAGTGTGAGTGTATGAGTGTGTGTGTATGAGTGTGAGTATGAGTGTGTGTGTATGAGTGTGAGTGTATGAGTGTGTGTGTGTGTATGAGTGTATGAGTGTGAGTGTGTGTGTATGAGTGTGAGTATGAGTGGATGAATGTGAGTATATGAGTGTGAGTGTGTGTATGAGTGTGAGTGTATGAGTGAGTGTATGAGTGTGAGTGTATGAGTGTGAGTGTGTGTGTATGAGTGTGAGTGTATGAGTGTGAGTGTATGAGTGTGAGTGTATGAGTGTGAGTGTGTGTGAGTGTGTGTGTATGAGTGTGAGTGTGTGTGTGAGTGTGAGTGTATGAGTGTGAGTGTGAGTGTATGAGTGTGAATGTGTATGAGTGTGAGTGTATGAGTGTGAGTGTATGAGTGTGTGTGTGTATGAGTGTGAGTGTGTGAGTGTGGGTGTGTGTGTATGAGTGTGAGTGTGTGTGTGAGTGAGTGTATGAGTGTGAGTGTGTGTGTGAGTGTGAGTGTATGAGTGTGAATGTGTATGAGTGTGAGTGTATGAGTGTGAGTGTATGAGTGTGTGTGTGTATGAGTGTGAGTGTATGAGTGTGTGTGTGTATGACTGTGAGTGTGTGAGTGTGGGTGTGTGTGTATGAGTGTGAGTGTGAGTGTGTGTGTGTGTGTGTGTGTGTGTGTGTGTGGTCGATGCCCTGAGGGCCTCCACCACCTCTGGACCAAATGTGGACAGAGAGGAGCACCATGGGAGGACAGCGAAGACAACATGGTTTGTCCTCACCATGACTGTTTGACAAAGTCTGGACTGGACGTCCGCGTCAGATGGACACTGGACGCTCCAGGTCACTACGGAGGACGGACAGGCCCCGTTTGAGTCCACCGAGGGGGGGCGACTGATCTCAGGTCAGCAGACACACAAGGACACCACACGTCCACTGAGGCCTGAGGCAAGGCTCCACTGTCACACCACATTTAGGCTGTACACACACACACACACACACACAGATACACACACAAACACACACACATACACACACACACAAACACACAGTCACTCACACACACACAAACACACACACACACAAAAACACATACACACACACACAGATACACACACAAACACACACACATACACACACACAAACACACAAACACACATTCACTCACACACACACAAACACACACACACAAACACACAGACAAAAACACATACACACAAACACACACACAGACTAAAATACACACACACACAAATCTAATAAAACCCAAACATAACCAGGTCAGAGTTAACCAGTTTTGCTTCTGGTTGACAGCCTTAGGCAAACACACACACACTCTCACACACACTCACTCTTACACACAATCACACTCACACACACACTAACACACACAATCACTCTCACACACAATCACACTCACACACACACTAACACACACAATCACTCTCACACACAATCACACTCACACTCACACTAACACACACAATCACACTCACACACACACTAACACACACACACACTAGCACACACACTAGCACACACACACACTCTCTCACACACACTAACACACACACACACTCTCACACACACTCACAGACTCTCTCTCCCTCTCTCCCCTCTAAAGTGCTGACTGTAACCTGAGCTCAGGTGAGTGGTATGTCTCTGTTGACTGAGAGTTGCTTTGCTGTGATTGGCTGTTACCCAGGATTGCCCCGCCCCCTCACCCAAAGCCTGCTGGGTAAACTGCAGTTAGAGTGGATGGACAACCAGGACAAATTCATTATTCCACTGGTTTGTGGGATATCTGAGTTCACACATATAACCAGTATAACCAGTCCTCTACCCCCTCTGTCCCAGTATAACCAGTCCTCTACCTCCTCTGTCCCAGTATAACCAGTCCTCTACCCTCTCTGTCCCAGTATAACCAGTCCTCTACCCTCTCTGTCCCAGTATAACCAGTCCTCTACCCCCTCTATCCCAGTATAACCAGTCCTCTACCCTCTCTGTCCCAGTATAACCCGTCCTCTACCCTCTCTGTCCCAGTATAACCCGTCCTCTACCCTCTCTGTCCCAGTATAACCCGTCCTCTACCAGTGTCCCAGTATAACCAGTCCTCTACCCCCTCTGTCCCAGTATAACCAGTCCTCTACCCTCTCTGTCCCAGTATAACCCGTCCTCTACCCTCTCTGTCCCAGTATAACCCGTCCTCTACCCTCTCTGTCCCAGTATAACCCGTCCTCTACCCTCTCTGTCCCAGTATAACCCGTCCTCTACCCCCTCTGTCCCAGTATAACCAGTCCTCTACCCCCTCTGTCCCAGTATAACCAGTCTTCTACCCCCTCTGTCCCAGTATAATCAGTCCTCTACCCCCTCTGTCCCAGTATAACCCGTCCTCTACCCTCTCTGTCCCAGTATAACCCGTCCTCTACCAGTGTCCTACCTTAGGAGGAATTACTTTAGCTGAATGAAAACGTAAACATTCACACACTATTGCAGGAATGTTACAGAGGACACGCCCACACCACCAGAGCACACGCCCACATAACCAGAGGACACGCCCACACAACCAGAGGACACGCCTACTCCACAGAGGACACGCCCAAACTGCATACGTCATATCAAATGGTACAGAGTGAGAGCTCTGTCAGCATAAAACATCTAACTGTAAACTAAGTGCATTTCTTGATACATGAAACACGTTAAAGCATACACACACACACACACACACACACTCTCACACACTCACATACACACAGTTGACCTGGTAGAGATCAGCAGGGAATAGCAGGTGATAGACTGGAAACACACACTTTCCCGTGAGGCTGTTGAAAGCAGGTCAGAGAGCTGTGTTTGTGTGTGTATATGTGTGTTTGTGTGTGTGTGTATGTGCGTGTGTCTGTGTGTGTGTTTACCTCCATACATACAATATTAACTTATCGTCTCTTATTATCACATTTACCCTCCGGGTGTGACCTATGAACCCATTACGGTCTCTCGCTCTCTCTTGCTCTCTCCACACACACACCCCACACACACACTCTCACACACACACACACACACAGACACTCACACACACACACTCACACACACGCACATTAAATGGGGTCATGGGTCACATGCTAAAGACATTCATGGTGAGGTCTATGACATCATTTCCTCATTATCAGTGATCCTTCATGGGTTGCCATGACGACAAACACATCAGAGGAGGAAGTGCTTTAAAGGGGATCGATCATATTCACGTTGTTATTGTTAGAGGCCGACGGTGACCTTTGTGACCTCTGACCACAGGCGCAGGTCACGTTGGTGGCGAGGGCGGGGCTCCATCGTCTTTGGGGAGGAGCTGCCTCAGGTGACACGCCCATGTGATCAACAACGAGTCTGAACAGCCAGAGCCAGAACCCCTCAGTTCACCTGCACCTTGACCTTTGACCCCTCACTACAGCTGTCCACGCTCTAAGGGAGGGGAGGCAGAACAGAGCGGAGTCAGATTCCAGTCCTCCCCCAGGGAGGAAGGAGGGAGGAAGTGAAGAAGGGTGAGGGGGAGGTAGACCATGGTTGCCAGGCAATCTGCGTGGATGTCATGGCGCCTCCACCATGACCTACTTTTAACAAGAGGGAGCAGAGCGCTGGAGGGAGGACGAGAGGAAGAGGAGGCCAACGGAGCGTGAGGAAGAGGAGGCTGCTGCTGGAGAGGAAGATCAGCAGAGAGGAGTTCAGAAAAAGGCCTGAACAAGCCCTGAAGATGAAGATGATGGTGATGATGAAGATGATGATGATGATGGTGATGATGATGATGGTGATAATGGTGATGTTGATGGTGATGATGATGAAGATGATGATGATGATGGTGATGATGATGATGGTGATAATGGTGATGATGATGGTGATGATGATGACGATGATGATGGTGGTGATGATGGTGATGATGATGAAGATGATGATGATGGTGATGATGATGATGATGATGGTGATGATGGTGATGGTGATGATGATGATGATGGTGGTGATGATGATGATGATGATGATGATGATGATGATGATGGTGATGGTGGTGATGATGGTGATGATGATGATGGTGATGATGATGATGATGGTGATGATGATGGTGGTGATGGTGATGATGATGGTGATGATGATGGTGATGGTGATGATGGTGATGATGATGATGATGGTGATGATGATGATGATGGTGATGATGATGGTGGTGATGGTGATGATGATGGTGATGATGATGGTGATGATGATGGTGGTGATGATGATGATGATGGTGATGATGATGATGATGATGATGATGGTGATGATGGTGATGGTGATGATGATGATGATGGTGATGATGATGGTGGTGATGATGATGATGATGGTGATGATGATGATGATGATGATGATGGTGATGATGGTGATGGTGATGATGATGGTGATGATGATGGTGGTGATGATGGTGGTGATGATGATGATGATGATGGTGATGATGATGATGGTGGTGATGATGGTGATGGTGATGATGATGGTGATGATGGTGATGATGATGATAATGGTGGTGATGATGGTGATGATGGTGATGATGATGGTGATGATGGTGATGATGGTGATGATGATGGTGGTGATGATGGTGATGATGATGATGATGGTGATGATGATGGTGATGGTGATGATGATGATGATGGTGATGATGGTGATGGTGATGATGATGATAATGGTGGTGATGATGGTGATGATGGTGATGATGATGGTGATGATGGTGATGGTGATGATGATGGTGATGATGGTGATGATGATGGTGGTGATGATGGTGATGATGATGGTGATGATGGTGATGATGATGGTGATGATGATGGTGGTGATGATGATGATGGTGATGATGATGATGATGATGATGGTGGTGATGATGATAGTGATGATGATGGTGATGATGATGCTGATGATGAAGATGATGATGGTGATGATGATGGTGGTGATGATGATGAAGATGATGATAGTGGACCACCAGGACAACATGACCTCTAAGTGACCTCAGGAATCTGGTGTCCAGAGCCACACCCCCAGATCACATGACCAATGTTCAATATAAGCCTTAAATGCTCTCATATGAAAACACATCAACTATTTATCAGCGTGGTTCAGCGGCGAGGAGGCGCGAGGAGGCGTCCAATCCCAGCCGCTCACTTCCTGTCGTGATTCTGTGTGATTCCAACCAGCCCTGAAAAATTAAAGACCCCCTGCTGACCCCCCCGCCCCCCGCATCACGAATTCACGACAAAGAGCCGTTTAGCACTGCCTGGAGGCAACAAGTCACAAACCACGCCCAGATGTAGAGGCCACGCCCACCAGTCGGGACCACACCCACTTGTAGAGGCCACGCCCACCAGCACCCTCCACCCCATAAACCACATCCATCTGCCCAAACCAAATTCACCAAGATAAGACCGCCCACCCACAGAAGCCCCGCCCCCAGTTAGGAGCGCTGACTCTAACACTGAAGACCTGATCGTTCCAATAATCAATCACCATTCATCAATTATGATCACATGTTTAGATAACTGTCCTAATCAAGGCTTAATGTGTTTGTTCTTGACAATAATTAGTAACGGTCGTGCGGTCTCAACAGCACACGAACACAAAACAGCTTCTCTGACAAGAGGTTAACCTTGCTTTCATGTTGCTTTCATGTTGTTTTTATGTGTCTTTCATGTTGTTTTTATGTGTCTTTCATGTTGCTTTCATGTTGTTTTTTATGTGTCTTTCAT
>CAJVRN010000141.1:377500-417500 GCA_911728415.1 Lagocephalus sceleratus
GTCCTCATGTCCTGTCCTCATGTCCTGTCCTCCTGTCCTGTCCTCATGTCCTATCCTCATGTCCTGTCCTCCTGTCCTCATGTCCTATCCTCCTGTCCTCATGTCCTATCCTCATGACCTCATGTCCTCCTGTCCTGTCCTCATGTCCTATCCTCCTGTCCTCATGTCCTATCCTCATGACCTCATGTCCTCCTGTCCTGTCCTCATGTCCTATCCTCCTGTCCTCATGTCCTGTCCTCCTGTCCTCATGTCCTATCCTCATGACCTCATGTCCTCCTGTCCTGTCCTCATGTCCTATCCTCCTGTCCTCATGTCCTGTCCTCATGTCCTGTCCTCATGTCCTGTCCTCCTGTCCTCATGTCCTATCCTCCTGTCCTCATGTCCTGTCCTCCTGTCCTGTCCTCATGTCCTATCCTCCTGTCCTCATGTCCTGTCCTCCTGTCCTGTCCTCATGTCCTATCCTCCTGTCCTCATGTCCTGTCCTCCTGTCCTGTCCTCATGTCCTGTCCTCCTGTCCTGTCCTCCTGTCCTCATGTCCTATCCTCATGACCTCATGTCCTCCTGTCCTGTCCTCATGTCCTATCCTCCTGTCCTCATGTCCTGTCCTCCTGTCCTCATGTCCTGTCCTCATGTCCTGTCCTCCTGTCCTCATGTCCTGTCCTCATGTCCTGTCCTCCTGTCCTCATGTCCTGTCCTCATGTCCTATCCTCATGACCTCATGTCCTCCTGTCCTGTCCTCATGTCCTATCCTCCTGTCCTCATGTCCTATCCTCCTGTCCTCATGTCCTGTCCTCCTGTCCTATCCTCCTGTCCTGTCCTCATGTCCTGTCCTCATGTCCTATCCTCCTGTCCTCATGTCCTATCCTCCTGTCCTCCTGTCCTGTCCTCATGTCCTATCCTCATGTCCTGTCCTCATGTCCTGTCCTCATGTCCTATCCTCCTGTCCTCATGTCCTCCTGTCCTGTCCTCCTGTCCTGTCCTCATGTCCTCCTGTCCTGTCCTCATGTCCTATCCTCCTGTCCTCCTGTCCTTATGTCCTTATGTCCTTATATTGGACAGGTCTGACTAAACATCTGAACCTTGAGGACCGGTTCCTGTGGTGGTACCACACAGGTCCCAGCAGGCTCAGAGCAGGACTGGTCCTGAGTGCTCCTGGTCCTAGTCCTCCTGGTCCTGGTCCTCCTGGTCCTAGTCCTAGTGGTCCTGGTCCTCCTGGTCCTAGTCCTCCTGGTCCTGGTCCTCCTGGTCCTAGTCCTAGTGGTCCTGGTCCTCCTGGCCCTAGTCCTAGTGGTCCTGGTCCTGGTCCTCCTGGTCCTAGTCCTAGTGGTCCTGGTCCTGGTCCTAGTGGTCCTGGTCCTAGTCCTAGTGGTCCTGGTCCTGGTCCTCCTGGTCCTAGTCCTAGTGGTCCTGGTCCTGGTCCTAGTCCTAGTGGTCCTGGCCCTGGTCCTAGTGGTCCTGGTCCTAGTCCTAGTGGTCCTGGTCCTCCTGGTCCTGGTCCTGGTCCTAGTGGTCCTGGTCCTGGTCCTCCTGGTCCTAGTCCTAGTGGTCCTGGTCCTAGTCCTAGTGGTCCTGGTCCTCCTGGTCCTGGTCCTCCTGGTCCTGGTCCTCCTGGTCCTGGTCCTGGACCACCTCCCAGAGCCTCATGGTTCTGGAGGAGCGGAGGTGCAGGCGAGCGCTGACAGGCGTCGGTCATGCGTGAACGTGCTCACACACACGGTCATGGGTCGGTCATGCGTGAGGGCAGAACACGCGTGTGCACACGCTCAGGCCCCTCCCCCTCCAGGAGACTGGTCATACTGGGATGAGGGTCGAGGACTCGTCCAGCTGTCCTTCGCGTGTCAGGTGACCTGAGGTCAGGTGACCTGAGGTCTGTTCAGCATGTTTGACCTCTTGACCTTTTCCAGCATGTTCAGATCTCATCGGCCTGTGGCCACGCCCCCAAACACCAGTAAGCCCAGTGACCCCCCCAGTGACCCCCCCAGTAACATGCTAATACCCCCAGTCAATAAGACCTGACAACAATAGAACAACCTCAACCCCCCCACAGAGCTTCCTGAAGACAGACGCCAAGATCTCTCACACACACACACTATACACACACACTATACACACACACTATACACACACACTATACACACACACTATATACACACACACTATACACACACACTATATACACACACTATACACACACACTATATACACACACACTATACACATACACACTATACACACACACTATACACACACACTATACACACACACTATACACACACACTATATACACACACTATACACACACACTATATACACACACTATACACACACACACTATACACACACACTATACACACACACTATACACACACACTATACACACACACTATATACACACACTATACACACACACTATACACACACACTATACACACACACTATATACACACTATATACACACACACTATACACACACACTATACACACACACTATACACACACACTATACACACACACACTATACACACACACTATACACACACACTATACACACACACACACTATACACACACACTATACTGACTCTCCCTCTCTCTCACTCTCCCTCCTTCACTCTCTCTCTCCCTCCCTCTCTCACTCTCCCTCCCTCTCTCCCTCCCTCACTCTCTCCCTCCCTCCCTCACTCTCTCTCTCACTCTCTGTCCCTCTCCCTCCCTCACTCTCTCCCTCCCTCCCTCACTCTCTCTCTCCCTCCCTCCCTTTCTCACTCTCCCTCCCTCACTCTCTCTCTCCCTCCCTCTCTCCCTCCCTCCCTCACTCTCTCCCTCCCTCTCTCCCTCCCTCCCTCCCTCACTCTCTCCCTCCCTCCCTCTCTCCCTCTCCCTCACTCTCTCCCTCCCTCTCTCCCTCTCCCTCCCTCTCTCCCTCTCCCTCACTCTCTCCCTCCCTCTCTCCCTCTCTCACTCCCTCACTCTCTCCCTCCCTCTCTCCCTCCCTCCCTCCCTCTCTCCCTCTCCCTCACTCTCTCACTCTCTCACTCTCTCCCTCCCTCACTCTCTCCCTCTCTCACTCCCTCACTCTCTCCCTCCCTCTCTCCCTCTCCCTCCCTCTCTCCCTCTCCCTCACTCTCTCCCTCCCTCTCTCCCTCTCTCTCACTCCCTCACTCCTCTCCCTCCCTCTCTCCCTCCCTCCCTCCCTCTCTCCCTCTCCCTCACTCTCTCACTCTCTCACTCTCTCCCCTCCCTCACTCTCTCCCTCTCTCACTCTCTCACTCTCTCCCTCCCTCACTCTCTCCCTCTCTCACTCCCTCACTCTCTCTCTCTCTCTCTCTCCCTCCCTCCCTCTCAGTGTACCTGTTGGGTCATTGTTCCTAACCCTGCAGTCCGACTGTACATACAACCCTACAGTCCATAATGAGTGTTCATATCTGAGCCTGATATAAATGTGATACACTCACAGTCGCTCTATAGCCTTCGTATATATAGCCCCATATATCTATAACGTATATATATATGTATATATGTGTACTGTTCACAGCCTGTACATTTGTATCTACAGCTCTAGCATGTTCATAACCACGTTAGACCCACAACATGCCATGTTCATATGTTCTTCACGCTGTGTACACTGTGACACACCCTAGACAACATGTTCTATATCACATATATACACACATGTTCTATAGATAAGCACACTGCATTTTGTTGCTTTGTACGTGTGACGTGTGCAATGACAAGGTTGGATTCTATTGTACTCTCTGTCTACGTGTCAGGGTGTAGCACCACCAGACCAACTGTTGGTGACACCTGAACAACCGTCACCACGGGGACCCCTCCAGCACCAACACACAACTACACACCTCACACACTGTCCTCACAAGTCAGGGAAATACACAACCCTGAGTGTGTGTGTCTGTGTGTATGTGTGTGTGTGTGTGTGTTATTGATTACAGCAGATGTTCCTCATATCCTCCAGCCACAGATGGTCCCTCCACTCTTCTTCTTGTCCTTGTTGTCTCGGCACGTCATTAGACATTCAGGGACTTGTCCAGGTTACATGTTGGTGTGTGTGTGTGTGTGTGTGTGTGTGTGTGTGTGGGTGTCAGACTCCTGTGGCTACTGCTGACCAGCTGCTA
This sequence comes from Lagocephalus sceleratus, assembly GCA_911728415.1. Taxonomy (NCBI): domain Eukaryota; kingdom Metazoa; phylum Chordata; class Actinopteri; order Tetraodontiformes; family Tetraodontidae; genus Lagocephalus; species Lagocephalus sceleratus. Next base: position 381,633 of record CAJVRN010000141.1, read on the forward strand.
CCAGAAGCTATTGTGTCAGTAGACGCCATGACAACAGAGTGAAGTGTGTTAATGTGGTGTGTGTGTGTGCGTGTGTGTGTTTGGAGGGGGGTAAGGAGGCTTAAACGAATGGATGACCCGTGCCTCCGCTTGGCCCTTGTGGCCCCACAAACTCATTAACTGTAGAAGACGCAAACACACCTCCTGTTTATGTTTATGAGGACAACGTCTGAGGGCTGGAGTGTGTCAATGTGTGTGTGAGTGTGTGTGAGTAAGAGTGTGTATATGAGTGAGTGCCTGTGTGTGAGTGTGTGTGTCTGTCCCTGTGTGTGTGTGTATGTCGTGTGTGAGTGTGTGTGTGTCTGTCCCTGTGTGTGTGTGTATATGTCTGTGTGTGAGTGTGTGTGTGTATGTCTGTGTGTGTATGTCTGTGTGTGTGTATATGTTTGTGTGTGTGTGTGTCTGTGTGTGTATGTCTGTGTGTCTGTCTGTGTCTGTGTCAAGTGTGTGTGTGTGTGTGTGTGAGTGTAAGAGTGTGTATATGAGTGACTGCCTGTGTGTGAGTGTGTGTCTGTACCTGTGTGTGTGTGTATATGTCTGTGTGTGAGTGTGTGTGTGTGTGTGTATGTCTGTGTGTGTATGTCTGTGTGTGTGTCTGTGTGTGTGTGTGTGAGTATGGTGTGTGTGTGTGCGTGTGTGTCTACGTCCTCCAGCAGGGTGACCTTCTGATTGGTCAGGCTCTCTGACCTGAAAAGAACACCGTCCAATCAGATCAGCGTTTATCTCATCTCGATAACGAAGTCTGAGGATCTGCAGCTGAGCAGACGCTGACCTCTGGACACACACCTTCAGTCCCTGTGTGTGTGTGTGTGTGTGTGTGTGTGTGTGTGTGTGTGTGTGTGTGTGTGAGTGTGTGTGAGTGTGTGTGAGAGTGTGTGTGTGTATGTGAGTGTGTGTGAGTGTGTGTGAGAGTGTGTGAGTGTATGTGAGTGTGTGTGTGAGTGTGTGTGTGAGTGTGTGTGTGAGTGTGTGGGTGTGTGTGTGAGTGTGTATGTGAGTGTGTGTGAGTGTGTGTGAGTGTGTGTGTGTATGTGAGTGTGTGTGTGTGAGAGTGTGTGAGTGTATGTGAGTGTGTGTGTGAGTGTGTGTGTGTGTGAGTGTGTATGTGAGTGTGTGTGAGTGTGTGTGAGTGTGAGTGTGTGTGTGAGTGTGTGTGAGAGTGTGTGTGAGCGTGTGTGTGTGAGTGTGTGAGTGTGTGTGTGTGTGTGTGTGTGTGTGTGTGTGTGTGTGTGTGTGTGTGTCTGATCAGCTGGAGGCAGATGTTCAACATCAACAACCAACATTAACCTGACACCTTTGGTCCGTTAGGATCAAAGCAGAAGTAACATGAAGGCAGGCTTAACGAGGTGGTCATGTGACCCATCGAGAGAGCGACGGTTCAGAGCCTGAGGCGAGACCACACGTCTGTCACAGCACCCGTGTCCTCCTCGACTCATATGACTGCTTAATGAACACACACACACACACACACACACTCACACACACACACACTCACACACACACACACACACACACACTCACCAGATTAGTCTGAGTGACTGGAACCTTCTCATTTTAAATTGGCTGACAGGACTCTTCATCACATCTGAGGCCTTAATTAATTATTCATGAGGTTTAAACTGGGATTAGGACCTTAATTAATCATCCCTGATTGTTGGTCTCCATGTAGAGCTCACAGATTACAGCCAGAGGGGATTACACACAAACCTGCAGGGGCGGGGCCTAAGACACAGCCAATCACAGCACAGCACATCAAAGACCAAAGCATCCTGGCATTGCAACGTAACACACTCACACACACTCACACACACACTCACACTAACACAAACACACACACACTCACAAACACACACTCACACTAACACAAACTCACTCACACACACACACTAACACACTCAAGCTAACACACACTCACACTAACACACTCACACACACACTCACAAACACACACTCACAAACACACACTAACACAAACTCACTCACACACACATTAACACACTCACACACTCAAGCTAACACACACTCACACTAACACACTCACACACACAAACTGGCACACACAAACTCACACACACACAAACTCACACACACACACACCCCCTCCTCCTTCACTCATGTATCACCATGGTTTGACCTATAAATGATGATATCTACACCCCCCTCACCCCCCTCACCCCCCTCACCCCCCTCACCCCCCCTCACCCCCTCACCCCTCCTCACCCCCTCACACCCCCCTCACCCCCCTCACCCCCCTCACCCTCCTCACCCCCCTCACACCCTCCTCACCCCCCTCACCCCCCTCACCCCCCTCACACCCCCCTCACCCCCCTCACCCTCCTCTCATATTCATCCTGACTTTAACTCTTTAAGTGAAAACAAAGAAAACAAAGAGGAGCCTGAGGCTGGAGGGGGTGAGGGGGGTGAGGGGGTGAGGGGGATGAGGGGGGGCAGCTGTCCATCTGACAGTAGTGGCGCTGGGGGGTCACGTGACACACTGAAGGTTCTGATGGTTCAGGAGGTTCTGATGGTTCTGAAGGTTTTGGTGGTTCTGAAGGTTTTGGTGGTTCTGGTGGTTCTGGTGGTTCTGATGGTTCTGGTGGTTCTGATGGTTCTGGTGGTTCTGATGGTTCTGATGGTTCTGGAGGTTCTGGTGGTTCTGATGGTGCTCTGGCTCCACACCGCCCTCTCGTGGTCAACTGAGGGAACTGCAGCTGTGTTTGTAACCTCAGAGTTCTGCAGAGGTTCTGCTCGGTCCGGGGGGGTTCTGCTGGGTTCTTTGCCGTCTTCAGGTTTCTGAAAGGTTCTGAGGGTCACTGCTGCTACACCTGCTCCATCAAAGTGAGGAACCAGAACCGGTCCGGGCTCAGCCGGGCCCGTTCAGACAGAACCTCAGAATGTTCTGGAAGAGTCGTCAACAACAGAGGACCGTCCTACACGAGACAGACAGAACCCTACCACGACCCGGTGCAGAACCGGTCCAAATCCATGACTCAGCGTGGTTCTGATGGACCCGGATCTTGATCAGAACGCGGTCAGAACTCGTCCTGTGCGTCACGTGACTCGGGCCAGGGTTCTGCACCAGCCCGGCTCCAGGTCCTCCGGGAGGTTCTGCTCGGTGCTGACGTCACAACTTCAGGCCCAGTTCCAGATGTTCAAACCGAACCTTTGCTCTCCCTCATCAAAGAACCTGTTCTTCTTCTGTTGGTTCTGATAACTGGACCGGACTGGGCCCGTTTCTGGGCACATTAAATCCACCTTTGGTTCCGAGTGCCGCAGCGGGACCGGCGGCCCAGACGAGGCTTCAAGGTGACGGCCTCTGCAGAACCTGGACCAGAACCGGGACCAGAACCGGGACCAGAACCAGCCTGTCCGCCTCCGGACCAGCGGGCTCTGCTGGTCGAGGCTCGACCGAACTCTGACGGAACCAGCCGGACCGGGCCCGAACGTCCCGTCACTGCAGTGACACACGCACGCACACACGAACGGGCCTCTGCGGCTGCGGGCCGGGCCGGGCCGGGCCCGAACCGGAGCCCTAATCACGACTGACCCGGTTCGGCCCGGTTCGGCTCGGTCTCGGGGGTCCCGGTTCCGGACGGAAGGCGTCCTCTTACCTGCGCTGGTTCTGGGCTCGTCCGCGCGTCCGTCCGTCCCGAGCGGCACCAGAACCGGACCAGCTCGTCCGGCAGTTCGGGGCGGGTCCCGCTCGTCAGCTGTTCTCTCTCAGGTCCGCAGGCGCGCATCCTGCGCCGCGCGCGCGCTGCAGGAGCCGGCGGCTGGCGGGGAGGCGCGTGCACGAGGACATCCGCAGCTGGATCCGCCTCGACCGACTCGCGCCAGACCGGGCCGAACCGGGCCGAACCGGGCCAGACCCGAACACTGGACCGGGACGAACGAACCGTCCTCAAATCAAAGACATCAAAGCGCCGCCTGGCGGCGACACCGGGAACGACCGAGGCGGGTCACGAGACAAAATGACGGCCTCAAGTCATGACCCCAGGAAATAGACAGTACCCCCCATAAATATAAGGACCCCCCCATAAATATACAGGACCCCCCCATGAATATACAGGACCCCCCCAATAAATATACAGGACCCCCCATAAATATACACCAGGAAATATACAGGACCCCCCCATAAATATACAGGACCCCCCATAAATATAAGGACCCCCCCATAAATATACAGGACCCCCCATAAATATACACCAGGAAATATACAGGACCCCCCCATAAATATACAGGACCCCCCCATAAATATAAGGACCCCCCCATAAATATACAGGACCCCCCCATAAATATAAGGACCCCCCATAAATATACACCAGGAAATAGACAGTACCCCCCCATAAATATACAGGACCCCCCCATAAATATACACCAGGAAATATACAGGACCCCCCCATAAATATACACGAGGAAATATACAGGACCCCCCCATAAATATACAGGACCCCCCATAAATATACAGGACCCCCCATAAATATACACCAGGAAATATACAGGACCCCCCATAAATATACAGGACCCCCCATAAATATACACCAGGAAATATACAGGACCCCCCCATAAATATACAGGACCCCCCATAAATATACACCAGGAAATATACAGGACCCCCCCATAAATATACAGGACCCCCCCATAAATATACACCAGGAAATATACAGGACCCCCCCATAAATATACAGGACCCCCCCATAAATATACACCAGGAAATATACAGGACCCCCCATAAATATACAGGACCCCCCATAAATATACAGGACCCCCCCATAAATATACACCAGGAAATATACAGGACCCCCCATAAATATACAGGACCCCCCCATAAATATACACCAGGAAATATACAGGACCCCCCATAAATATACAGGACCCCCCATAAATATACACCAGGAAATATACAGGACCCCCCCCATAAATATACAGGACCCCCCATAAATATACACCAGGAAATATACAGGACCCCCCATAAATATACAGGACCCCCCATAAATATACACCAGGAAATATACAGGACCCCCCATAAATGTACAGGACCCCCCCCATAAATATACAGGACCCCCCCCATACTAGAGTAACACACCTGTCCACCATACTAGAGTAACTCACCTGTCCACCATAGTGGAGTAACTCACCTGTCCACCATACTGGAGTAACTCACCTGTCCACCATACTGGAGTAACTCACCTGTCCACCATACTGGAGTAACTCACCTGTCCACCATAGTGGAGTAACTCACCTGTCCACCATAGTAGAGTAACTCACCTGTCCACCATACTGGAGTAACTCACCTGTCCACCATAGTAGAGTAACTCACCTGTCCACCATACTAGAGTAACTCACCTGTCCACCATAGTGGAGTAACTCACCTGTCCACCATACTAGAGTAACTCACCTGTCCACCATAGTGGAGTTACTCACCTGTCCACCATAGTGGAGTAACTCACCTGTCCACCATACTGGAGTAACTCACCTGTCCACCATACTAGAGTAACTCACCTGTCCACCATACTGGAGTTACTCACCTGTCCACCATACTGGAGTAACTCACCTGTCCACCATAGTAGAGTAACTCACCTGTCCACCATAGTGGAGTAACTCACCTGTCCACCATACTAGAGTAACTCACCTGTCCACCACAGTAGAGTAACTCACCTGTCCACCATACTAGAGTAACTCACCTGTCCACCACAGTAGAGTAACTCACCTGTCCACCATAGTAGAGTAACTCACCTGTCCACCATACTAGAGTAACTCACCTGTCCACCATAGTAGAGTAACTCACCTGTCCACCATACTGGAGTTACTCACCTGTCCACCATACTGGAGTTACTCACCTGTCCACCATAGTAGAGTAACTCACCTGTCCACCATACTGGAGTAACTCACCTGTCCACCATACTGGAGTAACTCACCTGTCCACCATACTGGAGTAACTCACCTGTCCACCATAGTGGAGTAACTCACCTGTCCACCATAGTAGAGTAACTCACCTGTCCACCATACTGGAGTAACTCACCTGTCCACCATAGTAGAGTAACTCACCTGTCCACCATACTAGAGTAACTCACCTGTCCACCATAGTGGAGTAACTCACCTGTCCACCATACTAGAGTAACTCACCTGTCCACCATAGTGGAGTTACTCACCTGTCCACCATAGTGGAGTAACTCACCTGTCCACCATACTGGAGTAACTCACCTGTCCACCATACTAGAGTAACTCACCTGTCCACCATACTGGAGTTACTCACCTGTCCACCATACTGGAGTAACTCACCTGTCCACCATAGTAGAGTAACTCACCTGTCCACCATAGTGGAGTAACTCACCTGTCCACCATACTAGAGTAACTCACCTGTCCACCACAGTAGAGTAACTCACCTGTCCACCATACTAGAGTAACTCACCTGTCCACCACAGTAGAGTAACTCACCTGTCCACCATAGTAGAGTAACTCACCTGTCCACCATACTAGAGTAACTCACCTGTCCACCATAGTAGAGTAACTCACCTGTCCACCATACTGGAGTTACTCACCTGTCCACCATACTGGAGTTACTCACCTGTCCACCATAGTAGAGTAACTCACCTGTCCACCATACTGGAGTAACTCACCTGTCCACCATACTGGAGTTACTCACCTGTCCACCATACTGGAGTAACTCACCTGTCCACCATACTGGAGTAACTCACCTGTCCACCATACTGGAGTAACTCACCTGTCCACCATACTAGAGTAACTCACCTGTCCACCATACTAGAGTTACTCACCTGTCCACCATACTGGAGTTACTCACATGTCCACCATACTGGAGTAACTCACCTGTCCACCATAGTAGAGTAACTCACCTGTCCACCATATTGGAGTAACTCACCTGTCCACCACACTAGAGTTACTCACCTGTCCACCATAGTAGAGTAACTCACCTGTCCACCATACTGGAGTTACTCACATGTCCACCATACTAGAGTAACTCACCTGTCCACCATAGTAGAGTAACTCACCTGTCCACCATACTGGAGTAACTCACCTGTCCACCATACTGGAGTTACTCACCTGTCCACCATACGAGAGTAACTCACCTGTCCACCATACTGGAGTTACTCACATGTCCACCATAGTAGAGTAACTCACCTGTCCACCATACTGGAGTAACTCACCTGTCCACCATACTGGAGTTACTCACCTGTCCACCATAGTAGAGTAACTCACCTGTCCACCATACTGGAGTTACTCACATGTCCACCATACTAGAGTAACTCACCTGTCCACCATACTGGAGTAACTCACCTGTCCACCATACTGGAGTTACTCACCTGTCCACCATACTGGAGTAACTCACCTGTCCACCATAGTAGAGTAACTCACCTGTCCATCAAACTGGACTACTGTCCCTGTCCATCAAACTGGACTACCGTCCCTGTCCATCAAACTGGACTACTGTCGCTGTCCATCAAACTGGACTACTGTCGCTGTCCATCAAACTGGACTATTGTCCCTGTCCATCAAACTGGATTACCGTCCCTGTCCATCAAACTGGACTATTGTCCCTGTCCATCAAACTGGACTACTGTCCCTGTCCATCAAACTGGACTATTGTCCCTGTCCATCAAACTGGACTACTGTCCCTGTCCATCAAACTGGACTATTGTCCCTGTCCATCAAACTGGACTACCGTCCCTGTCCATCAAACTGGACTCCTGTCCCTGTCCATCAAACTGGACTACTGTCCCTGTCCATCAAACTGGACTATTGTCCCTGTCCATCAAACTGGACTCCTGTCCCTGTCCATCAAACTGGACTACTGTCGCTGTCCATCAAACTGGACTACTGTCGCTGTCCATCAAACTGGACTATTGTCCCTGTCCATCAAACTGGATTACCGTCCCTGTCCATCAAACTGGACTATTGTCCCTGTCCATCAAACTGGACTACTGTCCCTGTCCATCAAACTGGACTATTGTCCCTGTCCATCAAACTGGACTACTGTCCCTGTCCATCAAACTGGACTATTGTCCCTGTCCATCAAACTGGACTACCGTCCCTGTCCATCAAACTGGACTCCTGTCCCTGTCCACCATACTGGACTACTGTCCCTGTCCATCAAACTGGACTATTGTCCCTGTCCATCAAACTGGACTACCGTCCCTGTCCATCAAACTGGACTACTGTCCCTGTCCATCAAACTGGACTATTAATTAATTATTTTTATTAATTATTAATTATTATTAATTATAATTAATATACCATAGTAGAGTAACTCACCTGTCCACCATACTAGAGTAACTCACCTGTCCACCATAGTGGAGTAACTCACCTGTCCACCATACTAGAGTAACTCACCTGTCCACCATAGTGGAGTTACTCACCTGTCCACCATAGTGGAGTAACTCACCTGTCCACCATACTGGAGTAACTCACCTGTCCACCATACTAGAGTAACTCACCTGTCCACCATACTAGAGTAACTCACCTGTCCACCATACTGGAGTTACTCACCTGTCCACCATACTGGAGTAACTCACCTGTCCACCATAGTAGAGTAACTCACCTGTCCACCATAGTGGAGTAACTCACCTGTCCACCATACTAGAGTAACTCACCTGTCCACCACAGTAGAGTAACTCACCTGTCCACCATAGTAGAGTAACTCACCTGTCCACCATACTAGAGTAACTCACCTGTCCACCATAGTGGAGTAACTCACCTGTCCACCATACTAGAGTAACTCACCTGTCCACCACAGTAGAGTAACTCACCTGTCCACCATAGTAGAGTAACTCACCTGTCCACCATACTAGAGTAACTCACCTGTCCACCATAGTAGAGTAACTCACCTGTCCACCATACTGGAGTTACTCACCTGTCCACCATACTGGAGTTACTCACCTGTCCACCATAGTAGAGTAACTCACCTGTCCACCATACTGGAGTAACTCACCTGTCCACCATACTGGAGTTACTCACCTGTCCACCATACTGGAGTAACTCACCTGTCCACCATACTGGAGTAACTCACCTGTCCACCATACTGGAGTAACTCACCTGTCCACCATACTAGAGTAACTCACCTGTCCACCATACTAGAGTTACTCACCTGTCCACCATACTGGAGTTACTCACATGTCCACCATACTGGAGTAACTCACCTGTCCACCATAGTAGAGTAACTCACCTGTCCACCATATTGGAGTAACTCACCTGTCCACCACACTAGAGTTACTCACCTGTCCACCATAGTAGAGTAACTCACCTGTCCACCATACTGGAGTTACTCACATGTCCACCATACTAGAGTAACTCACCTGTCCACCATAGTAGAGTAACTCACCTGTCCACCATACTGGAGTAACTCACCTGTCCACCATACTGGAGTTACTCACCTGTCCACCATACGAGAGTAACTCACCTGTCCACCATACTGGAGTTACTCACATGTCCACCATAGTAGAGTAACTCACCTGTCCACCATACTGGAGTAACTCACCTGTCCACCATACTGGAGTTACTCACCTGTCCACCATAGTAGAGTAACTCACCTGTCCACCATACTGGAGTTACTCACATGTCCACCATACTAGAGTAACTCACCTGTCCACCATACTGGAGTAACTCACCTGTCCACCATACTGGAGTTACTCACCTGTCCACCATACTGGAGTAACTCACCTGTCCACCATAGTAGAGTAACTCACCTGTCCATCAAACTGGACTACTGTCCCTGTCCATCAAACTGGACTACCGTCCCTGTCCATCAAACTGGACTACTGTCGCTGTCCATCAAACTGGACTACTGTCGCTGTCCATCAAACTGGACTATTGTCCCTGTCCATCAAACTGGATTACCGTCCCTGTCCATCAAACTGGACTATTGTCCCTGTCCATCAAACTGGACTACTGTCCCTGTCCATCAAACTGGACTATTGTCCCTGTCCATCAAACTGGACTACTGTCCCTGTCCATCAAACTGGACTATTGTCCCTGTCCATCAAACTGGACTACCGTCCCTGTCCATCAAACTGGACTCCTGTCCCTGTCCATCAAACTGGACTACTGTCCCTGTCCATCAAACTGGACTACTGTCCCTGTCCATCAAACTGGACTATTGTCCCTGTCCATCAAACTGGACTACCGTCCCTGTCCATCAAACTGGACTCCTGTCCCTGTCCACCATACTGGACTACTGTCCCTGTCCATCAAACTGGACTATTGTCCCTGTCCATCAAACTGGACTACCGTCCCTGTCCATCAAACTGGACTACTGTCCCTGTCCATCAAACTGGACTATTGTCCCTGTCCATCAAACTGGACTACTGTCCCTGTCCATCAAACTGGACTATTGTCCCTGTCCATCAAACTGGACTCCTGTCCCTGTCCATCAAACTGGACTACTGTCCCTGTCCATCAAACTGGACTATTGTCCCTGTCCATCAAACTGGACTACCGTCCCTGTCCATCAAACTGGACTACTGTCCCTGTCCATCAAACTGGACTACCGCCCCTGTCCATCAAACTGGACTATTGTCCCTGTCCATCAAACTGGACTACTGTCCCTGTCCATCAAACTGGACTATTGTCCCTGTCCATCAAACTGGACTACTGTCCCTGTCCATCAAACTGGACTACCGTCCCTGTCCATCAAACTGGACTACTGTCCCTGTCCACCATACTGGAGTAACTCACCTGTCCATCAAACTGGACTCCTGTCCCTGTCCATCAAACTGGACTACTGTCCCTGTCCATCAAACTGGACTATTGTCCCTGTCCATCAAACTGGACTACTGTCCCTGTCCATCAAACTGGACTATTGTCCCTGTCCATCAAACTGGACTATTGTCCCTGTCCATCAAACTGGACTACCGTCCCTGTCCATCAAACTGGACTACCGTCCCTGTCCATCAAACTGGACTATTGTCCCTGTCCATCAAACTGGACTCCTGTCCCTGTCCATCAAACTGGACTATTGTCCCTGTCCATCAAACTGGACTACTGTCCCTGTCCATCAAACTGGACTATTGTCCCTGTCCATCAAACTGGACTATTGTCCCTGTCCATCAAACTGGACTACCGTCCCTGTCCATCAAACTGGACTATTGTCCCTGTCCATCAAACTGGACTCCTGTCCCTGTCCATCAAACTGGACTATTGTCCCTGTCCATCAAACTGGACTATTGTCCCTGTCCATCAAACTGGACTCCTGTCCCTGTCCATCAAACTGGACTATTGTCCCTGTCCATCAAACTGGACTCCTGTCCCTGTCCATCAAACTGGACTATTGTCCCTGTCCATCAAACTGGACTCCTGTCCCTGTCCATCAAACTGGACTATTGTCCCTGTCCATCAAACTGGACTACTGTCCCTGTCCATCAAACTGGACTCCTGTCCCTGTCCATCAAACTGGACTACTGTCCCTGTCCATCAAACTGGACTATTGTCCCTGTCCATCAAACTGGACTCCTGTCCCTGTCCATCAAACTGGACTCCTGTCCCTGTCCATCAAACTGGACTACCGTCCCTGTCCATCAAACTGGACTCCTGTCCCTGTCCATCAAACTGGACTACTGTCCCTGTCCATCAAACTGGACTCCTGTCCCTGTCCATCAAACTGGACTACTGTCCCTGTCCATCAAACTGGACTATTGTCCCTGTCCATCAAACTGGACTCCTGTCCCTGTCCATCAAACTGGACTATTGTCCCTGTCCATCAAACTGGACTCCTGTCCCTGTCCATCAAACTGGACTCCTGTCCCTGTCCATCAAACTGGACTCCTGTCCCTGTCCACAAGGCGCAGCAGCCTCAGTTTTGGTGTAATTCACCACCTGAACAGGAAGGTTTGCTCCCAAGGCTACGCAACCCTTCCTACCCTTCCGGTGCCCTCCGCCAGGGGGCGGTACTCGCGGTTCCACAATGACTGAAGGAGGACAAGGTGTTTGAGACACTTTATTCACAGGAGCTGGAGGCGGAGCCCACCGACACGTCGTTAAATATGGATCATGTGTACACGTATGTCCTCTCAGCTGCTCGCGCCCTCCCCAACGTCTGACCCCGTGACCTCTGGGCCCGGGGGGGGGCGGGGTCAGGGCTTGGCGGAGGCGGCGGCGCGGCTCCAGCCCCCGCCCCCCCGGGTGTGCAGCCTGAAGTGGGTGTTGAGGTGGGCGGACTGGTTGAAGCACTTGCCGCAGACGTGGCAGCGGAAGGGCTTCTCGCCGGTGTGGATGCGGTGGTGCCTCTTGAGCATGCTGACGGTGGTGAAGCTCTTGCGGCACACGGCGCAGCTGTAGGGCTTCTCCTTGGTGTGCCAGCGCATGTGCACCTCCAGCTGGCAGGCGAAGCTGAAGCCCTTCCCACACTCCCTGCAGCTGTGCCACCTCTGGAGGCCGGGCCCGGGGGGGGGCCGGGGGGGGGCCGCCTTCAGGCTCTTGGCGCCCTTGGCCTGCAGCAGGTTGTGTTTGCGGCCCGCCGGCCTCCTGCCGCCGCCCGCCCAGGCGGTGGTGGAGGACGGCACGCTGTCGGCCGCCGGCCGGCCCCCGCCCTCGCCGCCGCCGCCCTCCGCCTTCACCTCCTGGGGCGCTGGCGGGGGCGGGGAGGCCGCGGGCTGGGGGCGGGGCGTCCGGGCCGGCTCGGCGTCCTCGACGTCCCCGGGCCCCCCCGCCTCGATGCTTTGGTGTTTGGGCTCCTCCTTGATGGGGGGCGTGGCCTCAGCGCTGGGCTGACCTTCACCACACGACGCCTCCGCAGGAAGCTCTGGAAGGACAGAGGAGGTTAGGAGGCTAGGAGGTGAGGACAGAGGAGGTGAGGGGGCGAGGACAGAGGTTAGGAGGCTAGGAGGCGAGGACAGAGGTGGTGAGGGGACGAGGACAGAGGTTAGGAGGGGACAAGGACAGAGGTTAGGAGGTGAGGGGGCAAGGACAGAGGAGGTTAGGAGGCTAGGAGGTGAGGACAGAGGAGGTTAGGAGGCTAGGACAGAGGTTAGGAGGCTAGGAGGCGAGGACAGAGGTGGTGAGGGGACAAGGACAGAGGTTAGGAGGCTAGGAGGCGAGGACAGAGGAGGTGAGGGGGCGAGGACAGAGGTTAGGAGGCTAGGAGGTGAGGACAGAGGTTAGGAGGTGAGGACAGAGGTTAGGAGGCTAGGAGGTGAGGACAGAGGTGGTGAGGGGGCGAGGACAGAGGTTAGGAGGTGAGGACAGAGGTTAGGAGGTGAGGGGGCAAGGACAGAGGAGGTTAGGAGGCTAGGAGGTGAGGACAGAGGTTAGGAGGTGAGGGGGCAAGGAAAGAGGTTAGGAGGCTAGGAGGTGAGGACAGAGGTTAGGAGGTGAGGACAGAGGTTAGGAGGTGAGGGGGCAAGGACAGAGGAGGTGAGGAGGCTAGGAGGTGAGGACAGAGGTTAGGAGGCTAGGAGGTGAGGACAGAGGTTAGGAGGTGAGGGGACAAGGACACAGGTGGTGAGGGGGCAAGGACAGAGGTTAGGAGGTGAGGACAGAGGTTAGGAGGTGAGGGGGCAAGGACAGAGGAGGTTAGGAGGCTAGGAGGTGAGGACAGAGGTTAGGAGGCGAGGGGGTGAGGACAGAGGTTAGGAGGTGAGGACAGAGGTTAGGAGGTGAGGGGGCAAGGACAGGAGGACAGGTGGTGAGGAGGGGGGGGCAAGGACAGAGGTTAGGAGGTGAGGACAGAGGTTAGGAGGTGAGGGGGCAAGGACAGAGGAGGTTAGGAGGCTAGGAGGTGAGGACAGAGGTTAGGAGGCGAGGGGGCGAGGACAGAGGTTAGGAGGTGAGGACAGAGGTTAGGAGGTGAGGGGGCAAGGACAGAGGAGGTTAGGAGGTGAGGACAGAGGTTAGGAGGCTAGGAGGTGAGGACAGAGGTTAGGAGGTGAGGGGGCAAGGACAGAGGAGGTGAGGAGGCTAGGAGGTGAGGACAGAGGAGGTGAGGAGGTGAGGGGGCAAGGACAGAGGCTAGGAGGTGAGGACAGAGATTAGGAGGCGAGGGGGCAAGGACAGAGGTTAGGAGGCGAGGGGGCAAGGACAGAGGTTAGGAGGTGAGGAGACAAGGACACAGGAGGTTAGGAGACAAGGACACAGGAGGTGAGGGGGCAAGGACAGAGGAGGTGAGGAGACAAGGACACAGGAGGTGAGGAGACAAGGACAGAGGAGGTGAGGAGACAAGGACAGAGGAGGTGAGGAGACAAGGACAGAGGAGGTGAGGAGACAAGGACACAGGAGGTTAGGGGACAAGGACACAGGAGGTGAGGGGACAAGGACAGAGGAGGTGAGGAGACAAGGACAGAGGAGGTGAGGAGACAAGGACAGAGGAGGTGAGGAGACAAGGACAGAGGAGGTTAGGAGACAAGGACACAGGAGGTGAGGGGACAAGGACACAGGACGCTCCGGGTTCGGGGGTTCTGACCCCGAACCCGGAGCGTCCCGACCCGCGGGTGGCGGTAACCATGACGACGGCGAGGCCACGTGACGCCCGCCGTCCGGAGCCGCCGGTGCGGGCTGGGCCGCGGCCCGCTCGCTCGCGCGCCGCGGCCCAGCCCGCGGGCGGTGACGTCACGCAGGTGAGGCTCACCTGGCGGCTGCAGCAGCAGGCGCTGCACGGCCACGTTGAGCAGCCGCTGCAGCCGCGCGTTCTCCTCCTTGGAGCGCAGCATCTCGCTGTGGTACTCGCGCACCGTGTCCTCCACCGCGCGCAGCACCTCTCGCGCCACCGCCGCCAGCCGCTCGTCCAGGAGGCGGCCGAGCAGCTCCAGGCGGCTCATCGTGCCTGTTTACATCCCACCGGAAGAGGCCGCCGCGCCGCCGCGCCCGGCGCCCCCTGGCGGGCGGGGGCGGGACGGCGGGGCCCGGACACCAGCCGGGGGGGGCATCAGCCGGGGGGCATCAGCCGGGGGGACATCAGCTGGGGGGACATCAGCTGGGGGGACACCAGCCGGGGGCATCAGCCGGGGGGACACACCAGCCGGGGGGACATCAGCTGGGGGGCACCAGCCGGGGGGGACACCAGCCGTGGGGGGGGACATCAGCTGGGGGGGACATCAGCCGGGGGGGAACACCAGCCGGGGGGGACATCAGCCGTGGGGGGGGACATCAGCTGGGGGGGGACATCAGCCGGGGGGGACACCAGCCGTGGGGGGGACATCAGCCGGGGGGGCACCAGCCGGGGGGGCACCAGCCGTGGGGGGACATCAGCCGGGGGGCACCAGCCGGGGGGACATCAGCCGGGGCCCAGACACCAGCCGGGGGGCACCAGCCGGGGGGGCACCAGCCGGTGGGGGGGGGACATCAGCGGGGGGGCACCAGCCGGGGGGGGACATCAGCCGGGGCCCAGACACCAGCCGGGGGGGCACCAGCCGGGGGGGACATCAGCCGGGGCCCAGACACCAGCCGGGGGGGCACCAGCCGGGGGGGCACCAGCCGGGGGGGCACCAGCCGGGGGGCACCAGCCGGGGGGGGACAGAGGACGCGCACAAGCACGCGGAGGACGAGGTCGGTAAAAGCAACTTTAATTTACGCAGTCATTTGTACAAATGAGAACACGTATAAAGGAGCATCGGAAACACGAGCACGCGGGTAAAAACACCAGAGGACAGGGCGCACACGTCCCCGAGCGCCCCCCTCGGTGTGGACAGACGAGCGCCTCCCATAAAAAAACACATGGAAACAACAACCCCCAGAGGGTGAGACCAGGGAGGACGCCCCGCCTCTGGGCAGGGGGACGCCCCGACACGTCTGGACAGGGGGACAGGTGTCCCAGGTCCACCCCTGGGGGACACAGAGCTCTTTGCATACAAATCCATAAAAGCCAAGTCCCCAAGTGCACCGTGGTGGGGGCCCAGGCTGCGGTCGGCCCCGGGCCTCAGCTGTCGATCATCTGGGACAGCTCCTGCAGCAGGTCGTCCTCGCCCATGTCCGTGTCCACCTCCCCCTGCGCCAGGTGGTCGTCCGCAAACTCGCTGATCAGCTCCTCGAAGTCGTCCATGGTGGAGCTGGAGACGGAGCGGGGGGGGGCCAGGCTGGCCCTGCGTGTCTTTGAGGGGGGGGGGCTCTTCAGGACCGGGCTGCAACACCAACACCAGGTCACCACGGTTACCACGGTTACCACGGTCTCTCCAGACCCACCACGTGCTGGAGCTCACCTCTGGGGGACCGTGCAGGCCTCTGTGGCAGCGGGCACGCCGGGGGGGGGCCCGCCAGGGGGGGGGTCCTGCCCCTGTCCAAAGACGGGGACCGTCTGCAGCTCCTCCTTCAGAGGACTGGACCCAGAGGACGAGTCCACCACGGCGCCGCAGGGGACAGCAGAGCTGAGCTGAACATCAGCCTGTGAGGGGGGGGGGTCAGCATCAGCACCACCTCACCCCAGGGGGGGGGGGTCAGCACACCATCTCAACTCCAGGAGTCTCACTGGTGTGTTTTTAATGTATTATATACACACACATACACATATATATATTATATATACATATAAAAACATATATAAACACACACACACACACACACACATATATATATATATCTCAGAGGGTTCCTCCCCTCTGGACTACACCATGAACATGAGACAAGTTAGGAGAGAGACACTGATTGACCTCACTGAGGGGGGGGCAGAGAGAGAGAGAGATGGGAGAGAGACAGACAGAGAGACATAGACAGAGAGAGAGAGATGGGAGAGAGAGAGAGAGACAGACAGAGACAGAGACATAGAGAGAGAGATGGGAGAGAGAGATGGGAGAGAGACAGACAGAGAGACAGAGACAGAGAGAGAGAGAGAGAGACAGGCAGAGACAGAGAGATGGGAGAGAGAGACAGAGAGAGACATAGAGAGAGAGAGAGACAGACAGAGATGGGAGAGAGACATAGACAGAGAGAGAGAGATGGGAGAGAGAGAGACATAGACAGAGAGATGGGAGAGAGAGAGAGAGACATAGACATAGAGAGAGAGAGAGAGAGATGGGAAAGAGACAGAGACATAGACATAGAGAGAGATGGAAGAGAGAGAGAGAGAGACAGAGAGAGAGACAGACAGAGACAGAGACATAGAGAGAGAGATGGGAGAGAGAGATGGGAGAGAGACAGACAGAGAGACAGAGACAGAGAGAGAGAGAGAGAGACAGGCAGAGACAGAGAGATGGGAGAGAGAGACAGAGAGACAGAGAGATGGGAGAGAGAGATGGGAGAGAGAGACAGAGAGAGACATAGACATAGAGAGAGAGACAGACAGAGAGAGAGAGAGATGGGAGAGAGAGACAGAGACAGAGACATAGAGATGGGAAAGAGACAGAGAGACATAGACATAGAGAGAGAGAGATGGGAGAGAGACATAGACAGAGAGAGAGAGATGGGAGAGAGACAGAGAGAGAGACATAGACATAGAGAGAGAGAGATGGAGAGAGACAGAGAGTCATAGAGAGATGGGAGAGAGACAGAGAGAGACATAGACATAGAGAGAGAGAGATGGGAGAGAGACATAGACAGAGAGAGAGAGATGGGAGAGAGAGAGACATAGACAGAGAGATGGGAGAGAGAGAGAGAGACAGAGAGAGAGACAGACAGAGACAGAGAGAGAGACTGACCCCTGGCCTGTAGGTCCATGGGTGGTGGTGATCAGGTGACCTACCATCTGAGGCCCCGTCTGTGGCCCCGCCTCCTCTCCCAGCACGCTGCTGTTGAGGGGCTTCACCGCCGCCACGGCGGAGCGTTCGGCCGCCCTCCTCTTCTGAGGCGGCTTCAGCCCCACGGCCATCTTCACCACCGACGGCTTCACGTTCAGCTTCGGCCTCACTGGAGGAGAGCAGACGGGTCAGGCTCCTCCCAGCAGGGCCCCGGGGCCTTCCTACGGGGCCGACCCAGGCCCCCTACGGGAGGGGGCCAGACCCCCTACGGGGCCAGACCCAGACCCCTCCTACAGACCCAGACCCAGACCCAGACCCCTCCTACGGGCCCAGACCCAGACCCCTCCTACAGACCCAGACCCAGACCCCTCCTACGGGCCCAGACCCAGACCCCTCCTACAGACCCAGACCCAGACCCCTCCTACGGGCCCAGACCCAGACCCAGACCCCTCCTACGGGCCCAGACCCAGACCCCTCCTACGGGCCCAGACCCAGACCCAGACCCCTCCTACAGACCCAGACCCCTCCTACGGGCCCAGACCCAGACCCCTCCTACAGACCCAGACCCAGACCCCTCCTACAGACCCAGACCCAGACCCCTCCTACGGGCCCAGACCCAGACCCCTCCTACGGGCCCAGACCCAGACCCAGACCCCTCCCTACAGACCCAGACCCCTCCTACGGGCCCAGACCCAGACCCCTCCTACAGACCCAGACCCAGACCCCTCCTACGGGCCCAGACCCAGACCCCTCCTACAGACCCAGACCCAGACCCCTCCTACAGACCCAGACCCAGACCCAGACCCCTCCTACGGGCCCAGACCCAGACCCCTCCTACAGACCCAGACCCAGACCCCTCCTACGGGCCCAGACCCAGACCCCTCCTACGGGCCCAGACCCAGACCCCTCCTACAGACCCAGACCCAGACCCAGACCCCTCCTACAGACCCAGACCCAGACCCCTCCTACGGGCCCAGACCCAGACCCCTCCTACAGACCCAGACCCAGACCCCTCCATGGGGCCAGACCCAGACCCCTCCTACGGGCCCAGACCCAGACCCCTCCTACGGGCCCAGACCCAGTCCTGTTGCCTGCCCTGTCCCGGTCCGTCCCCAGGTCCCCCCCAAGAGTGGTGGGGTGGGTACCTTTGGTGTCTGCGGGGGGTTCCTGCTCAGGCTCCTCATGCCTCACTTCAACTGGACCCTTGGGCCGACGGTCTGGGTTGTCCCTGGAGCTGTCGGGGCTCTGGGAACCGCCCCTGGAGGAGGCGGGAGCAGCAGGTTTGGCCCTCAGGGAGATGAGCTTCCTGACGGGGCCCTTGGGGGCCGAGGCGGCGGGCGAAGAGGCTGGGCTCTTCCTCTTCAGGGTTCTCTCTGTAGCCTGGGTCTGGACAGGCGTGGACTGCTCCTCCAGCTCCTGCTTACGGAGGCGCTTCTCCTGCATGATCTCCTCAAAGGTCTTGACCTTGACGCCGTTGCCGTTGGTAACGCGTGTCTGGTCGGAGCACAACAGCCGTCAGCAGCGAGCGGAACAGACGCGGCTACAGCGCCACCACGCCCAGACGCGTACCTCCACAGCAGCAGCCTGAGGCCGGGGCAGCTTCTCCGTCACAGCACCACTCGTCTCTGGGGTCGGGACAGACGCCAGGTCAGAACCTCAAAGGACCACATCAAGAGCAAAGATCAAAGCCTCCTGCTGGTCTTACGTGGGGTCTTGGCGGTCCTCTGGAGACGAGTCTTCTTCACAACGTTCTCAACATCTGGCCTGCTGTTCTCAGGAGCCTGCTTGCTCACAGTCCTGGCCGCCTTCTCCCTCCGGATCTCCTCCAGGGTTTTGACCCGGATGCCCGTGGGGTTGGGTTCTGCGGGCCCGGCTGCCGGCTCCTCAGCCCGGCCCTGCCCTGGACCCTTTTCTACGTTGGAGTCGGGCTCCTGAAGCCTCTTCCTCTTGGCAGAGCAGCCCTCGGGGGCCGCGGGGCCCTGGTTGGGGGGCTGGTCTTTGCCGGCCAGGCCCGACCTCTGGCCCCCGCTGGGTTCTGGGGCGTCGGCAGGCGGGTCGTCCTTGACCCGCGCCGCCTTCTCCAGCCGGATCTCCTTGAGAGTCTTGACGTGGATCTGAGCAGGCCTGTGTGGCTCCACCACAGCCTCACCTGTCGGGGTCAGGAGGCTGGTCAGGACTCAGGTCACCTTCCCCCCACGCCCGCCCTTCAGAGGTCTTACCGGGTTGAGCAGCACCGGGCCTGGCACTCAGTCCCAGTCTCTCTCTGACAGGCTTTAGACCTGAGAGCACAAGAGGAACAGGCTGTGTCCACCTCAGCCCCAGACAGCCCCCCAGGTGTGACAGGTACCACACTCACCTTTCTGAGGAGGTGTTGGTGCTTCTGTAGCCACCGCTTTACCCAGCCGGCCCCCCAGCCTGCGCCCCTGGGGGGCACTCTCACCACGCCGCCCATCTGAAAGCACACACACATCAGCACCGCGCTGCCTCAAGGCCTCGGCTGAAGGGCAGCTGGAGCTCACCAGGATGGAACCGGTTCTTCCCAAGACGCTCCATCACAGCAACTTTAGGTCCTCCCATGTCCTCCAAGACCTCAAACAAGGATCCTACACACACAGAGACACACACACAGACAGACACACACACACACACACACACACAGCATTAGGTGCCTCAAGATTAGAAAAGAAGTGGAGCTAAAACCAAACATCAGTCTTTCATACAGGTTCATACAATATCATGCTCCAATTCAAGTACTTTCAAGGTCAATTTTAAGGTTTTCCAGCACTGGGAGTGTTATAAATTGTATATTGTGACACTACTGCACATTTAAAATGGCACATTCACTTATTCATTAGCCAACCCCCAGTCAGACCTGATGCCTTTCCCCAGCAGCTGCTCATTCAATGAAGACCATTTCACAGAGCTCTGGTATCAACGCGTCAATCACCACGCTCGTCATAATGAAAGGCTCGGTAACAACTGAAGCCGCGGTGAGACGAGCTCGTTACCGTCACTGGCATCAGACAGGTCCGACCCAAACATGGCCTGCATGTTTTCATTCTCCTTGGTGGCTGATGGGTTTTCCTCCAGCATGGGGTAGCCGGCTCTCCTCATGCTGGCCTTCAGGGCCTTCTTCAGCCGGATCTCCTCCATGGTGCTCACTCCAAAGTGCAGAGAGTCTCCTTGGACACAGCGCACGAGCCCGTGAACACCAGCAGGACACCCGAGCCCCAGAACCCAGCAGCGGCCTCAGACTCACCAGATGCGGGGAGTTTTCGTGGAGAGGGGCCGACCTCTGCGTCCTCTGCCAACAGCCACACAAAAGTCACACCTCAAGTTCTGTACATCAGTGATCGGAGCATCTCACCGTCTTCGTCCTCGTCCTCATCCTCAGCTGGATTTATGACCACAGGTGGGTGGGTGGGGCTTGGCACCTGGGCGTCCATTTTGATGGCGTCTCTTCGCTGCGCGGTGGCTGCGGGTGTCTGAACCAAAGCCGGCTCCTCCTGTGGCTGCTCCACGCTCTTCGTGGCATCTGGCAGGACGACACGGTGAGTGTTGCTCATTCACGCGCCTCCGCTGCTCCACCTCCACTTTTAAGGGCTCTCACTCTTATCTGGAGAAACGAACATTCCGTCGATGTAACGTGGCTTCTCGTGGAAGAAAGCACAGTGTGGCTTCTGACAGCCACTGGCCTGGTTCTCCCAGTAACACGGAATCTCCTTCCTGTTGTGCTGTGAGAGGAAACAAAAGGGAAATATGAACATCTGCAAAATGAATGTTGAATGGTTGTAACTGTAAGTAAGGAGCAAGTGAGGTGAAAAACTTAGGACAGTCTATGAAAGTCCGTCGATTCACAGTTGGAAACGAGGATATTTATCATCACCAATCAGATCATTTGAGACACAGGTTCTACCTCACAGGACATATTAACATCCAGAGTATCTCTAATAGATATGGCTTGTGTCCAGCAGCACTTATCAATACTCTTCAGTACTCAATACCCTTCAGAAGAGACAGAAATGGGCAGAGGCGGCAAGGTTAGTGGTTTATATCAAGAGCAGATTTAAAAACGAACTAATTAAGTGGACGACCTCCTGGAGGTTGGTCCACTGGACCAACATACATAAGCCTGCTGTAAAGTGATCAGCCCTTCTCCAGTGAGCATGGCAGACCTGAAACGGAACTACGATACTCAAAGGGAAATTCAGCAACTAGTTTGGGCCAAAACCAGCACTAAGAGACTCAACGACTCACAGCCCATTTCACAAAGAGAGCGGAACCCTGACAGTATCGACAACATCTTCCCAGGTTGAACGGTGGAACTAGGAAGTCAATGAAAGAGACGATGCATTAAAGAAATTAGAGGAGCACAATAATTATCAGCCCGATATCAGGATGTTATGAGGTCCGTCTGACAAGCCCAATAAGTCTGCACACTGCAATTTCTGTTTCATGACTGTAAATGAGAAGAAGCTGGTGGTGATTGACGGTGTGAAACCCACCGTGACCTTCAGCCAAAGGGTATCTGCTCGAGCCTCCTCATGGTAACACGAGAACGAAAAACACTCTAGGGAAAGCATGCACGTGAACGCAACTCCAGAGGCCGGAGCAGACTTCCTGAAGCAGGTTTACTGAGAAGACTGCTCATGAAACGCCCCACCCCGACTCCCCTATCTGGGAGTATTAAGTATCAGGAAATACTCTGTCTCATACCGTGATCTC
Source organism: Lagocephalus sceleratus (assembly GCA_911728415.1). Taxonomy (NCBI): domain Eukaryota; kingdom Metazoa; phylum Chordata; class Actinopteri; order Tetraodontiformes; family Tetraodontidae; genus Lagocephalus; species Lagocephalus sceleratus. Next base: position 404,006 of record CAJVRN010000141.1, read on the forward strand.
CATGTGTCGGAACTTGCAAGTGTTGCGGAAGCATCGCCCCTCCTGCCAGAGGGTGCAAACAGTCTCACTGCCAATTGCTGCCTCGCAGTGTCTGAAGGGGCAACCGTCTCCCTGCACGAGCAACAAAACCCCGTGAGCCTCTGCGTGCACAGCACCATGTCAACACACGCTCAGCTGCCTCACCTTTGTGCAGGTGGAATAATAGAAGAAGTAGCAGTCATCCCCACGGTTGGTCATGGCCACAGAGTGATGGGTGATGAAGTCCTACACCTTCAGTACAGCAGCTGGATCTCCTCAGTTCTCTGCAGAGTCTCCCTAGCACAGCAGAAATCATCACATCTAAAGCACATTCTCATTCTATTCCACACTAACATTGTGGGGACTGATTGAACACACATTAACATTTACATTATTCAGTGCAGGCCACAATTACCTTATGTAACCAAGAAGTCATTCCCCCTCAAGCACACTGCTGGGTCGGTGTCTCCGTAGTGATATTATGTCCTGAAGGAACACTTGATCCATGAGATAACAGGAAAAGGGGGGTGGATGGGCCAGAGACACTTGTCTTCTCATGACTTCCCTTTTCTTAGATTCTCTGAGACATCTTTATCTCCATCACATTGCTAAATACTATTGCTGGTAGGTGCAACAGAGTCCTTTGGAGATTTTTTTTTTAAATATTCACTAACTGGTGCGAGCAATTTAAGAAATGAAGAAATGTAGACAGCCGGACAGAAAAAAAGGGTAAAAATGTTTTCACTGATGAGCCAAAAAGGGGAGGGGGGGGTCAAAAGTAGAAGAATGGAGAAAAAAAATCCAAACCTCCTTGGACTTGGAAGAACATTACACTTTTTGTGAGTGCTTGAATGATGCGTGACATTCAAGCTTGAGATGCTGACTACAAACACTGATGAGAAAAAAATCTTCTGCCAGAGTATTCTCAATGTGCAAGCTATCCACTTCCAGGAATCCCCACACAGGGCCCAAAGGATGGAATAAAAACCTATAAAAGTAATCAAAAATACCTCCAAGGGAACTGAAAAGGGGTTATTGAGAGACAGACAGGAGCACAGACACAGAGGACACACTTCTCCACACAGCATGGTCAGACAGGTGTTTGCTGTGCTTCCACACAGACGCTCAGGTGTTTAACTGACAGTAGCGGACTAAAGGTGAGGCTCCTGATGGTCCAGACCAGGACTGCTGCCTCACCAGCCCCTTCACCTGGTCGACTTTAGGACGGACTAACATCATTAAAGCTGAGATTAACGATAAAGCAGAGAAGATCTGAGCTGGGCGGAGGGGTTCAAAGGGCTGCTGCCCCCCACAACACTGACCAGCTCTAACTGGAGTCTGAGACAGGGACAGTGAAGACTGGAACTAGTGAACAAGGAGTGAAACTAGTGACCAGAGAGTGAAACTAGTGAACAAGGAGTGAAACTAGTGACCAGAGAGTGACACTATTGAACAGGGAGTGAAACTAGAAGAGTGGAACTAGTGAACAGAGTGAAACTACAAGAGCGAAACTAGTTAGCAGAGAGTGAAACTAGAGAACAGAAAGTGGAACTAGTGAACAAGGAGGTAAACTAGTGACCAGAGAGGTAAACTAGTGACCAGAGAGGTAAACTAGTGACCAGAGAGGTAAACTAGTGAACAAGGAGGTAAACTAGTGAACAAGGAGGTAAACTAGTGACCAGAGAGGTAAACTAGTGACCAGAGAGGTAAACTAGTGAACAAGGAGGTAAACTAGTGACCAGAGAGGTAAACTAGTGAACAAGGAGGTAAACTAGTGACCAGAGAGGTAAACTAGTGACCTGAGAGGTAAACTAGTGACCAGAGAGGTAAACTAGTGACCAGAGAGGTAAACTAAACTAGTGAACAAAGACAACTTGATACTTACTGAGCGGGCCAAAGGCCGGGCGGCTAACGCGGCTACAGCCTTCAGGGGCGGTAAAGGGGGTCTGGGCGGCTCTTAGGGGCCCTTTAGAGGCCCTTGGAGCCCGTTTAGAGGCGGGTTAGAGGCCTTTAAAGGCTGTTTATCCTGAATAAGTCGACACTCTCGCGCCCGCGCTAGCGGCTAATGCTACGGCTAGCGCGGCCGCTCACGTGGTAATTACCGTGTTATCGGCGGGTTTCGACCCCAGAACACGCGTGTGCTGCGGCGCCCGCCTGAAGGGTGTGCGGACGTGCCCGGGCGGAGCAGACCTCGTCCCCAAACCGCAGATTTGTTCGTTTAAACTTCGGCCCGAGCGGCGCGGCGGCGGACACCACAAGATGGCGGCGGCTCGGACTGGCTCGCGCTTACGCGTGACGTCACGGGCTCTGGTTGGCTGGGCGGGGTGACGTCACCAGAGGTAGAAGTGAGCGGTTAAAAACACACACAAACAATAAAAAGACACACAAACAATATAAAGACACACAAACAGAATATTCACACACACAAACAATAAAAAGACACACAAACAATATAAAGACACACAAACAGAATATTCACACACACAAACAGAATATTAACACACACAAACTATAAAAAGACACACAAACAATATAAAGACACACAAACAGAATATTCACACACACAAACAGAATATTAACACACACAAACAAAAAAAGACACACAAACAATATAAAGGCACACAAACAGAATATTAACACACACAAACGGGGAGGAAATAGTCCTCACCATGTGTCAGGAAAATAAAATATATAACCTTAAAAGCGGACACCTACTGTATTAATGACATGATTATTTTAAAGTCAACCTAAAGATTTTGTTTGTTTGGGGTTTTTTGTTGTTTTTTTGTTTTCAAATTGAGCAACAGAAAACACACAAAAGGTGGCACGGTGGTGTGGAGGTCAGCACTGTCGCCTCACAGCAAGAAGGTCTCAGGTTCTAATCCCTGTGGATGGAGGCTGGGTCTGTCTGGTGGTTCCTCCAGGTTCACCAGCTTCCTCCCACAGTCCAAAGACATGGACAACTGGGGAGGAAGTCAATTGGGAACTCTAAATGGCCCATAGGTATGAGAGTGAATGGTTGTTTGTGTCTTTGTCAGTCCTGACCAGTCCAGGGTGACCCCCCCTTCACCCAGTGTACTGGGACAGCCTCCAGTCCCCCAGAGACCCTGTGAGGAGGAACGAGAAGAAGAAAGTGATGATGGATGGTTTAGTGGCTTTACAGGTTTTTTGATGCAAGAGCTCACGATTGAGCCATTATGACATTCAAACTCTTTAAAGGCACAAATATTAATCATATTTTATATCTATGAGTGTAAAACTTTGCATGCAATATAATAAGAGTGGACAAAAGAAAATGAATAAACAAATTCTCTGTTATATTTTATGAAACCAAATTTCACATCCCTCAGACAAAGTTCAAAGACACTGTGGTCCAACACACAGCAACAGACGTTCTGCCACAAACCTTGAGTATAGTCAAAGGTCCAGAACAAATGGGCAGTCTCTTTATGCATGTTACAATCATAGGATACATCTCTGTCCTTCCTGAACCCAACTAGAAACCATTTGAGGTCTCATTAACCTTTTTACATAGTAAATACCTTGTTGGGAGGCACCAACTTCTATCCCAGTGTAAGTTCCTAGCACGTTTATTCCACAAAGCAGTTCCACAAGGAGCAGACACAATCAGGTTGGACTAAGGAAGGGAAGTTTATGTAGCGTTTTTACAGCAGGTGTCACATGGATCATGGAGTCCCAGTAGGACGGTTAGGGTTAGGGTTAGACCCTCATAAAGGGTTAGGGTTAGACCCTCATAAAGTGTTAGGGTTAGACCCTCATAAAGGGTTAGGGTTAGGGTTAGACCTTCATAATGTTTTAGGGTTAGAGCATGATAAAGGGTTAGGGTTAGACCCTCATAAAGGGGTAGGGTTAGACCCTCATAAAGGGTCAGGGTTAGACCCCCATAAAGGGTTAGCATTAGATGCTCATAAAGGGTTAAGGTTATACCCTCATAAAGGGTTAGGTTTAGACCCTCATAAAGGGTTAGGGTTAGACCCTCATAAAGGGTTAGGGTTAGACCCTCATAAAGGGTTAGGGTTAGACCCTCATAAAGGGTTAGGTTTAGACCCTCATAAAGGGTTAAGGTTAGAGCATCATAAAGGGTTAGGGTTAGACTGTGGTAAATTTTCTTCTTCTGGTGGTAGTCAAGAGGTGCTGATGAGAAAAGAATCTTCATAGACACCGACTTGGATATAAGAGATGTTTAGTGGAGAGTTTTTTATTGAACAGTCAGGTATCAATCGGACGCTGCAGGCCGCCCGAGGGAGGTTTTGTGGTCCTGATGGTGAAGATCTCCTCCGCAGTGCTAACTTTGGTAACCCCTTTTTATCTGGTCCAGTAAACTCATTATTTTCGAATGACCTCCTAACACAATTTAGACAACCAGATGGTATAGGGCCCAGTGGGTGAGAAGAGGACCCAGGAAGATGTGGGCCCCTGGATTCTCTCACAGTAATTTCCTATCAAGAGGAACAGGACCCTCAATTACTGAGCAAATGAAGACACATATGACAGGACATACATACAATGGACATATGTCCGAGATGGTAGCCACATGGCTGAGAAAAAAATTAAGGTTGTACAGCTGTCAAGGCCTGCTGAGAATGGATACTGACTGATATTGTGTCCTTATACAGAAATGTATTTGAATGCAGATGTTAAAGACAATGGTACAGCAGTTAAAGCCTGCAGAGAACAGATACACAGGCTTTAGACACTACAAGACCCTCATAAAGGGTTAGGGTTAGACCAGGGGTGTCCAAGCTATTCCACAAAGGGCTGGTGTGGCTGCAGGTTTTGGTCCAACCAGTCAAGCACACACAGTTTGACCAATCAGCTGTGCGAAGACTTAGGTGAGTTGATTAAATGAGTCAAGTCTGGTGTGCTGCTGCTGGCTTGGAACGTAAACCTGCAGCCACAGAGCCCTTTGGGGAACAGTTTGAACATCCCTGGGTTAGACCCTCATAAAGGGATAGGGTTAGACCCTCATTAAGGGATAGGGTTAGGGTTACAGCCTCATAAAGGGTTAGACCCTCATAAAGGGTTAGGGGTAGGGTTACAGCCTCGTAAAGGGTTAGACCCTCATAAAGGGTTAGGGTTAGACCCTCATAAAGGGTTAGGGTTAGACCCTCACAAAGCACAAGACCCGAAGGACCTCAGGTATCCTAAAGTGAGGAACACTTTCTTTGTTCCTTATTGAAAGGTTGATTGGTCAGGACTTTTCTGGAAGCAAAAACAGCCGTAAGTCATGTTGAAGGGGGTACAGATGTTTAAATGACCCCAACCACAGCTGGAACGGCCCTATTGATTATCACCAAGATGTCCGTTCAGTCCTGGACTTTATGTCACACTTATACTTTTATTCCCATATTTTTATTATTTTATTTTTATTCCTATATTTTATTTTTATACTTTTATTCCTATAGTTTTATGTTATATTTGTATTCCTGTATTTTAGTATATATTTGTATGCTTTTATTTTTATAAGCTCTGGTTCGGTGGAGGTTCACGGCCGCAACAGCGTCTTACTTTGAAAGCGTCGCTTCCGTGTGTGAGCCGGAAGTGGCAGTGTCGGCCGGTCGCCGCTGACAGCCCGTCGAAGCCGCCCCGAGCCTGACAGTAGCCGAACCGAACCGAGCCCAGCCCGACCGAACCAGCCCAGCCAGTCCGCCCGGCTCCAGGCCCCGCTCACCGCCGAACACACACCGTTTGTGGAGGAAGTCGCGTGTCCCGACAGCCTCAGGTGAGCTGCGTTAGCCCGCGCTAGCAGGCAGGTGACTCCAGGTACACTCCCCATAACCCAACCTACCCCTAACCTACCCTAACCCCCTCACTTAACCCATCCCTAACTCCCCCCCGTAACCCAACCCTAAACCAACCATAACCCCCCCCACAACCCTACCCTAACTCTAACCTAACCCTAACCTACCCTAACTCTAACCTAACCCTAACCTACCCTCACTCTACCCTAACCTACCCTAACTCTAACCTAACCTACCCTAACTCTACCCTAACCTACCCTAACTCTAACCTAACCTACTCTAACTCTACCCTAACCTACCCTAACTCTAACCTAACCTACTCTAACTCTAACCTAACCTACCCTAACTCTACCCTAACCTACCCTCACTCTACCCTAACCTCCTAACTCTAACCTAACCTGCTCTAACTCTGCCTAACCTGCCTAACTCTAACCTAACCTACTCTAACTCTAACCTAACCTACCCTAACTCTACCCTAACCTACCCTCACTCTACCCTAACCCAACCCTACCCTAACTCTAACCTAACCCTAACCTACCCTCACTCTACCCTAACCTACCCTCACTCTACCCTAACCTACCCTAACTCTAACCTAACCTACCCTAACTCTAACCTAACCTACTCTAACTCTAACCTAACCTACCCTAACTCTACCCTAACCTACCCTCACTCTACCCTAACCCAACCCTACCCTAACTCTAACCTAACCCTAACCTACCCTCACTCTACCCTAACCTACCCTCACTCTACCCTAACCTACCCTAACTCTAACCTAACCTACTCTAACTCTACCCTAACCTACCCTAACTCTAACCTAACCTACTCTAACTCTAACCTAACCTACCCTAACTCTACCCTAACCTACCCTAACTCTAACCTAACCCAACCCTACCCTAACTCTAACCTAACCCTAACCTACCCTCACTCTACCCTAACCTACCCTCACTCTACCCTAACCTACCCTAACTCTAACCTAACCTACTCTAACTCTACCCTAACCTACCCTAACTCTAACCTAACCTACCCTAACTCTAGCCTAACCTACCCTAACTCTAACCTAACCCAACCCTACCCTAACTCTAACCTAACCCTAACCTACCCTCACTCTACCCTAACCTACCCTAACTCTAACCTAACCTACCCTAACTCTACCCTAACCTACCCTCACTCTAACCTAACCTACCCTAACTCTAACCTAACCTACCCTAACTCTAACCTAACCTACCCTAACTCTACCCTAACCTACCCTAACTCTAACCTAACCCAACCCTACCCTAACTCTAACCTAACCTACCCTAACTCTACCCTAACCTACCCTCACTCTACCCTAACCTACCCTAACTCTACCCTAACCTACCCTCACTCTACCCTAACCTACCCTCACTCTACCCTAACCTACCCTCACTCTACCCTAACCTACCCTCACTCTACCCTAACCTACCCTAACTCTACCCTAACTCTAACCTAACTCTAGCCTAACCTACCCTAACTCTACCCTAACCTACCCTAACTCTAGCCTAACCTACCCTAACTCTAACCTAACTCTAGCCTAACCTACCCTAACTCTAACCTAACCTACCCTAACTCTACCCTAACCTACCCTAACTCTAACCTAACCTACCCTAACTCTACCCTAACCTACCCTAACTCTAACCTAACCTACCCTAACTCTAACCTAACCTACCCTCACTCTACCCTAACCTACCCTCACTCTACCCTAACCTACCCTAACTCTACCCTAACCTACCCTCACTCTAACCTAACTCTACCCTAACCTACCCTAACTCTAACCTAACTCTACCCTAACTCTACCCTAACCTACCCTAACTCTAACCTAACCTACCCTAACTCTACCCTAACCTACCCTAACTCTAACCTAACCTACCCTAACTCTACCCTAACCACGGTCGTTTGTTGTTACAGAACATGATGTCTGGTTTCTCTCTGGACCTGGGACCGCTCAAAGAGCCTCTTGGATTCATTCGGGTTTTGGAATGGGTAGGTAGACCGGACCGCCCCCCCCGGGTTCTGAGGATGTCGAGGGTGGGGACACCTGTCCAGAGTGGGGACACCTGTCCAGGGTGGGACACCCCGCCCACCCTGGACCAAGGACCTGTCCCCGTCCAGCACAGCTGATGTTTGATGTTTATGGGAGGAAACGTCAGGTAGATGTTAACCTGGACGAGCCTTGCTGCCAGCTCTGTCACTAACTTAGACTAAAGTAACCAGAGACTAACCTAACCCTAATCTAGCCCGATGTAACCCTAACCTAACCAGAGAGTAACCTAACCTACCCTAACCCTACCGTAATGCTACCCTAACCCTATCCTAACCTACCCTAACCCTAACTCAACCCTAACCTAATCTAACCCTACCCTACCAGTGTGAGGACCCTAACCTTACCCTAACCCAACCCTAACCTACCCTAACCTACCCTAACCCATCCCTACCCTGCTGCGGAGCCTCACCGGTCACAGGACCCTGCTGCAGCCCCTGGCCCACAGGGCTCTCTCAGCTGTCACTTATATTTAGTTGCAGAGGCAGACCAGCGTATTTGTGAAGGTTCAGGTCCAGCCTGGTGTTTAAGAGTCAGGTGTCCTGAGGCGTGGCCCTAGAGGTCCTGGCTCCTGGAGGTCCTGGCTCCTGGGCCTGTCCTGGGAGTTCCCAGTGGAGCGCACTATAAAAGGAAGCGGGCCTGTTTGCGTTCAGGGCGTGGAGCCTGCAGCCGTCACGTCCTGTTGCTAATTAACATCCAGGAGCTCTTATCTGCTGCTGCGCGTCTCACCAGGGCTCCCTGAGCCCCCCAGGCTGCAGCTGCGCTTCACAACGCTACGCTAATTTTGTAACCTTTCAGGTTTGCCCCCCCCACGCTCCAATTGTTGCTCTACTCAGAGGAGGTTTGTTGAATTAAATGTCGGGAGGTTCTGGGCAGCTCCTCGCTCCTGCCACACCCAGCTGGGGGGGGGCAGGAATTTGTGAGGACCCCGCACGGCAGAGGGTTTATTTGGGGTCTGTCGGACTGAGAGCAGCGACGGCCGGCGATCCAGAGACACCTGAAAGATGAAACCCATTCCTGGAAGTCCTGAGTGGGCCTGACGCTGTGTGTAGTACAGCCCCCCCCCACCTCGCCGTACAGCCCCCCCCCTGGATACGCCGCATGAAACAGATCTTGGAGATCTGGATCTGTGGGCGGAGGCCAACAACGGACATTATTCTGTACAGGAAGTCCACGGTCACATGTCCTCATCAGATGTCATTCACAGGAGGAAGGACGTGGGGGGAGGGAGGTGGGGGGGGGTTGTTATTGGTTACTGGAATGAAAAAAGTTCTGTAGGATGGGCTTGGCTCGCTGATTCAGGCCCCAGTATATTTGACCCAATAAAGGGAGTTAATCATTTGTGTGAGTTCCATGAGGAGCAAAGGTGAGATATCACGTTACCATAGCGATGAGTTGGGGGTGTGAGTGTGGCTGTAGTGACTGCCTGAGACTCTGCTTATCCCTATCTAACCTTAAGGCCAGGAGGCCCCGGACCAGCTCCGGTTCTGGGGCAGCAGCTTCACAGCCTCAAACAGATGTTTCCAGCCTCTGGCTCCTCCCTCTGCTGACCACGCCCGCTCCTCTCCCTCTGCAGATCTTCACTATCTTCGCCTTCGCCACCACCGGCGGCTACGTCGGGACCTCCAAGTTCTCCGTCGTCTGCCCCGGAGAGCAGGTCCGGAATATCACGCCCACTTTCTACTACCCCTTCAGGTACTGCAGCCTCACGTGCCGCTCCGTTAAAAGGGGTCCACGGGTAGTGGTCTGGTCCACGGGTAGGGGTCTGGTCCACGGGTAGTGGTCTGGTCCACGGGTAGTGGTCTGGTCCACGGGTAGTGGTCTGGTCCACGGGTAATGGTCTGGTCCACGGGTAATGGTCTGGTCCACGGGTAGTGGTCTGGTCCACGGGTAGTGGTCTGGTCCACGGGTAGGGGTCTGGTCCACGGGTAGTGGTCTGGTCCACGGGTAATGGTCTGGTCCACGGGTAGTGGTCTGGTCCACGGGTAGTGGTCTGTATCCTCCACCGGGGGGGTCAAGCTCAGATGATGATAGCAGTAATAATATAACTGGTGTGAGCAGCGCTCAGCAGTCACCTGACCTCAGGTGTGTTCATCTTAGTCTCTTAATCTGCTGTCTTTCCTCCTCTTGCCTTCCCTGGAGAAGCCTGACCCAGGTGAGACCTGTCCTTCTGTCCTCACCTGCAGCGGGCCAGGACTGACCCGTGCACACCTCTGTGTCCCTCAGGCTCCAGTTTATAAAGTATGACATCCCCATCTGCAACAGCACGGGCTTCAACAGCACCCACCTGCAGGGCGACTACTCGTCCTCGGCCCAGTTCTTCGTGTGCGTGGGGGTGTTTGGGTTCCTGTACTGCACCGCCACGCTCGTCCTGTACCTGGGCTACCAGAGCGTGTACCGCCAGAACACCCGCGGGCCCATCGTGGTGAGTATACACGCCCACAGCCGACCCAGAACCCGCTGGTTCTGTGCGCCTTGTGGAGCGGTTGGTGCTGGGGGGCGGGGCTAACTGTTGCATCATTGGCCTCCATCTCAGCCAACCTCGTAGTGGCGGGTTCCGGCCCATGGGGGGCAGTAGCCATCACCTCAGGGGTGTCGGGGCGAGCAACAGCTGGACTACGATGCGTAATCACCGTTACTCAAAACGATTATTCATCAATTTGAGACTCTTCTTTTATCTAAATGTAGTTTCTCTTTTAAGCACAATGACGAATGTTGAATTATAGTTAAAAACACAGGAAATCTACCAGATAATACATTTAAAACACACACACATCTGGGCCAGAACCAGGGTCAACATCTGGGTCACCACCAGGTTCAACATCTGGGTAAACACCTGGGTCAACATCTGGGTAAACACCTGGGTCAAAATCTGGGTCACCATAAGGGTCAATCTGGGTCACCATCAGGGTAAACACCTGAGTCAACATCTGGATCACCATCAGGGTCAACAACTGGGTCATCACCATGGTCAACATCTGGGTCACCACCAGGGTGAACATCTGGGTCAATATCAGGGTGAACATCTGGGTCACCATCAGGGTAAACATCTTGGTCATCAGGGTCAACATCTGGGCCAGAACTAGGGTCAACATCTGGGTCACCAACAGGGTAAACATCTGGCTAAACATCTGGGTCAACACCATGGTAAACATCTTGGTCATCAGGGTCAACATCTGGGCCAGAACTAGGGTCAACATCTGGGTCCATATCAGGGTCAACATCTGGGTCACCACCAGGCTCAATATCTGGGTCAATATCAGGGTGAACATCTTGGTCATCAGGGTCAACATCTGGGCCAGAACTAGGGTCAACATCTGGGTCAATATCAGGGTCAACATCTGGGTTCATATCAGGGTCAACATCTGGGTCACTACCATGGGCAACATCTGGGTCACCACCAGGGTCACCACCAGGGTCAACATCTGGGTCCATATCAGGGTCAACATCTGGGTCAATATCAGGGTCAACATCTGGGTTCATATCACGGTCAACATCTGGGTCACCACTAGGGTCAACATCTGGGTCACTATCAGGGACAACATCTGGGTCACCCTCTGGGTCAACACCGGGGTCACCACCAGGGTCACCCTGTGGAGCCCCGCCCCTCCCAGGTGTGTCTGGTGTGTGATGTCCCTGTCTTTCCTCAGGACCTGGTGGTCACAGGCGTCTTCGCCGTCCTGTGGCTGGTGTCGTCCTCAGCCTGGGGCAAAGGCCTGACGGACATTAAGAGCGCCACCAGCCCGGACTACCTGGTGACCCTCTGCGATGGGCACTGTGTGTCTGGGGAGTTTCCCTCCATGGGCCGCCTCAACGCCTCTGTGGTGAGTACCGCCGCAGCAGCGCCACCCCGGCGGGGGGTCGGAGGGCTTGAGACAGTCCGCCGTTGTCTTTGCAGATTTTTGGCTTCCTGAACCTGATCCTGTGGGCGGGAAACTGCTGGTTCATCTACAAGGAGACCCCGTTCCACAAAGAGCCCAACCAGCAGGGGGCGGTGGAAGAGGGGGCTGCCCCCGGGCCCCAGTGATGATGTCAGGAGTCCCACAGCGGGGGTGTGCCCACCACCGGTCCCTGGCCATCCCCAGCCCTGAGGACGGCACCCGGGAACCTCCCCGTTCCCCCTAAGAGAGCTTGCCCCCCCTCAGATTGGGACTCTTGTGCCTCAAACACGTGAGAGTAGGTGGACATGAAGAGCGCCCTGGGGGCAGGCCAGCGCTGTTGGGGCCCCCTTGCCCCCAGGGCGCTCTGAGCAGGTCCCTGCAGCCTCGACACCTTTGTTTGGATGATCTTTTTTTCTTGCTTGTAAGTGGAGCTAACCTCCTTTCTTTGGTTTTGATCTGTTCGTCCCTGTTGCCCGTCGGGCTGAGGTGCCCGAGTCAGTGGCGGTGGTTAGACCCGCCCATCACGGCATTTCTCCACAGTTCCTGCGTGTTGCCCCATCTCTTCTGTTGATAAGGCAGCTTTGATCTCAGCTTTGATCTCAGCTTTGATCCCAGTTTGTGATCTTAGTTTGTGATCTCAGCTTTGATCTATGCTTTGATCGTGGTATTTATGCATCTATAAGTGCTTTGGTCACAGCTTTGATTCTAGCTTTGATCCCAGCTTTGATCCCAGTTTGTGATCTTAGTTTGTGATCTCAGCTTTGATCTATGCTTTGATCGTGGCATTTATGCATTTATAAGGGCTTTGATCACGGCTTTGATCACGGCTTTGATCACAGCTTTGATCTCCGTTGGGCTGCTGCCCTTGGTTAATCTGGTGGTTCTGATAATAATCCTCTCAGGCCTCCTCCTGCTCGGGTGCTTTGTAACGCTGAATTGGAGCAGAACCCGCCCCCGTAGGAGAGGTTGCAGCTAAACTGACGTTGTTGTCCAGAGATATACGTTTGATTGGCCATCTTTGTTTTACAGCACTAAGGTTTGTGATTAAAGCGTCTTTGCCGTTCGCCTCCGGAGTCCTCTTTATTGACTCAAACCTGCTGGGACGCCATCTCGGAGGATTCCAAGTGTTGGAACATCTGGAGGAAGCTGACGTAGCCCTTATTGTGCAGCCCTGTCCCCTTTCAGAAGGCCACCGGGTCACAGCTTCTGTCCACGCTGTCCACAGGTCTGCACACACCGCCCTTGGGCTTCAGCGTGTCCCCCCGTCCGGGGACAAACCTGACTTCAGACACGTTTGTCCCCGGACGGCTGCTGGAGGCCGGCGGCGACAGGTCCTGGTGTGTTCAGGGTCTCTGTGAGGTCTGTGGGGACCAGGTCCAGACCAGCAGGACAGGACAGGTGAGGTCACTTCAGGTGTGCCACCTGTGTTACAGCAGCACGGAAGCCGACTGGTGGCACGCGCACGCGCGCACGCGCACGCACGCCGTGGCTGCCCTGCAGCGTGAGGATTAACTTCTTAGAAGGATCAGGAGGACTCAGGTGTGATCACGTGACTCGAGCTCACCTGTAGGCAGCCCCGCTCAGAGTCATGTTACCTGGCCGCCCTGCACAGACTGCGTGCGTGTAGGAGTGCACGTGTGCCCGCGCGGCCCTCGTGTGTGCGTCCGTGTTATGGGCGCGTGCCCGGCTGGGCTCATCGCACGTGCACGCTCAAACGCGCGCGCGCGCGGGCCCCTCAGACTCGATTTAAAAGCCCTCGTGCGCGTCGAACCCGCCGG
>CAJVRN010000141.1:422500-440000 GCA_911728415.1 Lagocephalus sceleratus
CACCTCTGGAGGTACGTCTGGGGGGGCAAACCTCTGACCTCCACCTGAGCCTGTGTGAAGGACAGGCTGGGGTCAGGATCATCTTCATGAGTCAACCAGCACGAGTCTGAGGAACCAAACCACACCAGAGGCCTCATCTATCACTGTAGACACACCTTTTACACCCTTTTACACCTGTGTTACACCCTTTTACACGTTTGTTACACCCTTTTACACCTGTGTTACACCTGTTACACCTGTGTTACACCCTTTTACACGTTTGTTACACCCTTTTACACCTGTGTTACACCCTTTCACACCCTTTTACACCTGTGTTACACCCTTTTACACCTGTGTTACACCCTTTCACACCTGTGTTACACCCTTTTTACACCTGTGTTACACCCTTTTTACACCTGTGTTACACCCTTTTTACACCTGTGTTACACCCTTTTACACCTGTGGAACACCCTTTTACACCTGTGTTACACCTGTGTTACACCCTTTTACACCTGTTACACCCTTTTTACACCTGTGGAACACCCTTTTACACCTGTGTTACACCTGTGTTACACCCTTTTACACCTGTTACACCCTTTTTACACCTGTGTTACACCCTTTTACACCTGTGGAACACCCTTTTACACCTGCGTTACACCCTTTTACACCTGTGTTACACCCTTTTTACACCTGTGTTACACCCTTTTACACCTGTGGAACACCCTTTTACACCTTTTTTAACACCTTTTTTTACCCATTTACACCCTTTTCCCCCACCCCCATTTCCTCTTCACTCTCCTTTTTATTGAGTGATTCGGTGAGATGTGAGCGCCTGTGTCAACACCACACTAGTCAAACCATAACCTGGTGCAGGTCCATGATGAGTCCACAGAGGAGCTCCATCTGCAGGTTGACCATGACAGAAGCAGCTGTGGTGTTGAGGGATTCATTGAGGCACTGCAGCTGCTGCTCAACCTCCAGGACTGAAGCTGCTGTCTCCCTCTGACCTCCAGGACTGAAGCTGCTGTTTCCCTCTGACCCTCCAGGGTCTCCCTCTGACCCTCCAGGGTCTCCCTCTGACCTCTGACCCTCCAGGGTATCCCTCAGACCCTTTGACCTCCAGGACTGAAGCTGCTGTCTCCTCTGACCTCCAGGGTCTCCCCCTTACCTCTGACCCCCCAGGGTCTCTCTTGACCCCCCAGGGTCTCTCTTGACCCTCCAGGGTCCCTCTGACCCTCCAGGGTCTCCTCTGACCCTCCAGAACTGACACTGCTGTTTCCCTCTGACCCTCCAGGGTCTCCTCAGATCCTCTGACCCTCCAGGGTCTCTCTCTGATCCTTCAGGGTCTCTCTCTGACCCTCCAGGATCTCCCTCTAACCCTCCAGGGTCTCCTCAGATCCTCTAACCCTCTAGTGTTGCTCTCTGACCCTCCAGGGTCTCTCTCTGACCCTCCGGGGTCTCTCTCTGACTCTCCGGGGTCTCCCTCTGACCCTCCAGGGTATCCCTCAGACCCTTTGACCTCCAGGACTGAAGCTGCTGTCTCCTCTGACCTCCAGGGTCTCCCCCTTACCTCTGACCCCCCAGGGTCTCTCTTGAGCCTCCAGGGTCCCTCTAACCCTCCAGGGTCTCCTCAGATCCTCTGACCCTCCAGGGTCTCCTCTGACCCTCCAGGGTCTCCCTCTGACCCTCTGACCCTCCAGGGTCTCCTCTGACCCTCTAACCCTCCAGGGTCTCCTCAGATCCTCTAACCCTCCAGGGTCTCTCTCTGACCCTCCAGGATCTCAGTGAGACCTCCATCTCTCTCCCTGGTGCTGCTCCCTCCTCCTCAGGTTGCGTTCTGTCCCTCCATTGTGTTTTTCTCTTGTTGCTGAGGCCCAGTCTGATTAGATGAGTCTTTGTTTGTGGAGGGGCAGTTGTTTGGTTCAACAGTAGAAGGTCTTCATCTGTCGTTCCTGAATGAATCACAGGATTCAGGGAACAACTGTGATCAACCATCCAGAATTGATCCAAAGAGGACTTTCTTCCTGATCTGGACCACCAACACGTGTGTCTGTTTCAGAAGTTCCTCTCTTTTCCTGGTTTTCCCTCCATTGTCTCTCCACACGTTCCTCTGAGCTCATGGCTGATTTATATTCAGAGTTCATTAGCATTGACCATATATGGCCGTAGTTGGGGGTGTAGGGGGCGGAGTCTGAGACATGACCACGCCCACAAGTCTGAGGCTGCAGGAGGCTTTGATCAACTGGAGAGTTGAGCGAATGCCCAGTTTGACTGATCTGAAGGTGGTGGATGTTTTTGGGTGGACACACGTTTCAGTTTGAGAAGTTTACACCTTTTTATTAAGGACGGATAAACGAGGCCCCTGGACGTCCAGGAGGTTTGGACGAGGCCCCCGGGAGGTCTTGTCAGAACAAGGCCTTGATGTGGTCAGATCAAGGCCTTGATGTGGTCAGATCAAGGCTCTATGTGGTGAGATCAAGGCCTTGATGGGGTCAGATCAAGGCCTTGATGTGGTCAGATCAAGGCCTTGATGGGGTCAGATCAAGGCCTTGATGTGGTCAGATCAAGGCTCTATGTGGTCAGATCAAGGCTCTATGGGGTCAGATCAAGGCCTTGATGTGGTCAGATCAAGGCTCTATGTGGTCAGATCAAGGCCTTGATGTGGTCAGATCAAGGCTCTATGTGGTCAGATCAAGGCCTTGATGGGGTCATGGTGGTGTGGGTAAAGCTCCCGTCAGAACATCCAGGGGTCCTGACCTTTTCTCCTCCTCCTTCCAGAAAAATACCTCAGGCTGCGGACCTTCAGGCCCCTCCCCCTTCCCTCAAGACCGCCTCCTCCTCCTCCTCCAGCGCGTCTTCATCGCTACATCCTCGGGTTCGAGCAGGAAGTCACGTTGGCGGCTCTTTCAAACCGATGTCGTCGTCCTCGCCCGCTGGAGGCCCCGGGGGGCCCTCGGGGGCCCTGCAGTCAGAGAACTCGGTGGGCGGGGCCCACATGCCGTCTCCCAGGAAGCCGGCGGTGGCGTGCGGGCCGGGCGGCGGGCGGCCGAAGAACACGTGCGGCCGCCCCAGCAGGCCGATGCTGAAGCTGAGGGAGGAGGCTGCCGCCGCCGCCGCGCTGCGCAAGAGGAAGGCGCCCTCGCAGGACGGGGACCACTCGGGCCCCCACAGGAACTGCATCGTCCTGCAGGACCGGGGCCGCCCCCCCTCCTCCTCCTCCTCCACAAAGCTCCCCTTCCTCCCCCCCCACCCCCACGGACAGACCAACGGCACAATCTCCCCCGGCAGCAAGCCCCGCCCCCAGCCCTCCCCCTCGGACGCCCACTCTCCGGCCCCCAAGGCGGTCTGGACCTACAGACAAACGCACGCCTCCCCCCTGGACCCCCCCTCCGCCGCCAACAACGCCCACGGGCGGGGGGGGCTGGGGGACCCGCTGCACAGGCAGGGCGGGGGGCGTGGCTTCGAGCAGCACGGGCTGGTGAAGAAGCGCAAAGGGGGGGGGGCGGACGAACACTCGCCCTCCTCCAAGCCCTCGGTGCACCGTCTTCCCTCCTCCTCGTCCTCTAGCTCCGCCCCCTCCTCCTCGCCACGCTCCAACTTCTACCCCTGGAAGGACAGTAAGGGGGGGGGGCTGTCTGGGGGCGTGGACAAGAAACTGGGCACCAAGGTGAGTCGGGGGGGGCTGTACTGGGGGGGTCTGGTACTAAGAGGGTATGACTCCGTGTGTGTGTGTGTGTGTGTGTGTGAGTGTGTGTTCTTTCATCTGAACATAAATTAGATTCCTCTTTGACACCTGGACTCATGTTCATCGCCTAGCTGCTGGAGGGGGCGGGGCTAAGGGAGGGACTCCAAATGGAAGCTCAGATGAATATGATGAAGGTTCTTCATGATGATGATGATGAAGGTTCCTCATGATGATGAAGATGAGGGTTCCTCAGGATGATAATGAGGGTTCCTCATGATGATAATGAGGGTTCCTCAGGATGATGATAAGGGTTCCTGATGATGATGATGATGAGGGTTCCTCATGATGATGATGATGATGAAGATGAGGGGTCCTCAGGATGATGATGATGATGATGAGGGTTCATCAGGATGATGATGAGGGTTCCTCATGATGATGATGATGAGGGTTCCTCATGATGATGATGATGAGGGTTCCTCATGAAGATGATGATGAGGGTTCCTCATGATGATGAAGATGATGAGGGTTCCTCATGAAGATGATGATGAGGGTTCCTCATGATGATGATGAGGGTTCCTCATGATGATGATGATGAGGGTTCCTCATGATGATGAGGGTTCCTCATGATGATGATGAATGTTCCTCATGATGATGAAGATGATGAGGGTTCCTCATGATGATGATGATGAGGGTTCCTCATGATGATGATGATGAGGGTTCGTCATGATGATGATGAGGGTTCCTCATGATGATGATGAGGGTTCCTCATGATGATGATGAATGTTCCTCATGATGATGAAGATGAGGGTTCCTCAGGATGATGAAGATGAGGGTTCCTCATGATGATGATGAGGGTTCCTCATGATGATGAAGATGAGGGTTCCTCATGATGATGATGAGGGTTCGTCATGATGATGATGAGGGTTCCTCATGATGATGAAGATGATGAGGGTTCGTCATGATGATGATGAGGGTTCCTCATGAAGATGATGAGGGTTCGTCATGATGATGATGAGGGTTCCTCATGATGATGATGAATGTTCCTCATGATGATGAAGATGAGGGTTCCTCATGATGATGATGATGAGGGTTCCTCATGATGATGATGATGAGGGTTCCTCATGATGATGATGATGAGGGTTCCTCATGATGATGATGAATGTTCCTCATGATGATGATGATGAGGGTTCCTCATGATGATGATGAATGTTCCTCATGATGATGAAGATGATGAGGGTTCGTCATGATGATGATGAGGGTTCCTCATGATGATGATGAGGGTTCCTCATGATGATGATGATGAGGGTTCGTCATGATGATGATGAGGGTTCCTCATGATGATGATGATGAGGGTTCCTCATGATGATGATGAAGGTTCCTCATGATGATGAAGATGATGAGGGTTCGTCATGATGATGATGAGGGTTCCTCATGATGATGATGAGGGTTCCTCATGATGATGATGATGAGGGTTCGTCATGATGATGATGAGGGTTCCTCATGATGATGATGATGAGGGTTCCTCATGATGATGATGAGGGTTCCTCATGATGATGATGATGAGGGTTCGTCATGATGATGATGAGGGTTCCTCATGATGATGATGATGAGGGTTCCTCATGATGATGATGAATGTTCCTCATGATGATGAAGATGAGGGTTCATCATGCTGGACCAGCCCCCCCCACTGTGCCAGAGGGTGACCAGGCTGGGTGGAGGACCTCCTGCTGGTGGGCCATCTACTCTAGAGAATAGCAGGAACCAGCTGAGCCCAAAGTCAGGGGAGGTCATCAGGACCTGATCCAGGACCTGCTCCAGGATCTGCCCTGATCCAGGACCTGCTCCATGGTCACGGCTGCCCTGCTGCTGGTGGCTGATGTGGAGACGTTGATGACTGCTTTGATGTGAGAGTGCTTTGATTGCTTTAAGCTTTGTTCTCTTCCTCCACAGCCAAAACTGCACCATTAAGTGTGCCTGCCTTAAGCCAGGACGAGGAGCTGCTGGACGGGGGACAGGGACGGGGGACAGGGACGGCTCAGTCCAGCCTGGATCTAGAAATACCTCAACGACCATCCGGTTATGCTGCTAAATTAAATAAGTTGGTTTATTAAAAAACATTAAAACTGCTTTTGGTAATGTTTCACTGTGTCCTTTGTCCTTCAAACTGTCCTCTGGTCCTGTCTCTGTCCTGGTCCTGTCTCTGTCCTGGTCCTGTCTCTGTCCTCCTCTGGTCCTGTCTCTGTCCTGGTCCTGTCTCTGTCCTCCTCTGGTCCTGTCTCTGTCCTCCTCTGGTCCTGTCTCTGTCCTCTGGTCCTGTCTCTGTCCTCTGGTCCTGTCTCTGTCCTGGTCCTGTCTCTGTCCTCCTCTGGTCCTGTCTCTGTCCTCCTCTGGTCCTGTCTCTGTCCTCTGGTCCTGTCTCTGTCCTCCTCTGGTCCTGTCTCTGTCCTCTGGTCCTGTCTCTGTCCTGGTCCTGTCTCTGTCCTCCTCTGGTCCTGTCTCTGTCCTGGTCCTGTCTCTGTCCTGGTCCTGTCTCTGTCCTCTGGTCCTGTCTCTGTCCTCTGGTCCTGTCTCTGCCCTCCTCTGGTCCTGTCTCTGTCCTGGTCCTGTCTCTGTCCTCCTCTGGTCCTGTCTCTGTCCTGGTCCTGTCTCTGTCCTCCTCTGGTCCTGTCTCTGTCCTGGTCCTGTCTCTGTCCTGGTCCTGTCCTCCTGTGGTCCTGTCTCTGTCCTGGTCCTGTCTCTGCCCTCCTCTGGTCCTGTCTCTGTCCTGGTCCTGTCTCTGTCCTCCTCTGGTCCTGTCTCTGTCCTGGTCCTGTCCTCCTCTGGTCCTGTCTCTGTCCTCCTCTGGTCCTGTCTCTGTCCTGGTCCTGTCTCTGTCCCTCTGGTCCTGTCTCTGTCCTGGTCCTGTCTCTGTCCTCCTCTGGTCCTGTCTCTGTCCTGGTCCTGTCTCTGTCCTCCTCTGGTCCTGTCTCTGTCGTGGTCCTGTCTCTGTCCTCCTCTGGTCCTGTCTCTGTCCTCCTCTGGTCCTGTCTCTGTCGTGGTCCTGTCGTCCTCTGGTCCTGTCTCTGCCCTCCTCTGGTCCTGTCTCTGTCCTGGTCCTGTCTCTGTCCTCCTCTGGTCCTGTCTCTGTCCTGGTCCTGTCTCTGTCCTCCTCTGGTCCTGTCTCTGTCCTGGTCCTGTCTCTGTCCTCTGGTCCTGTCTCTGCCCTCCTCTGGTCCTGTCTCTGTCCTGGTCCTGTCTCTGTCCTCCTCTGGTCCTGTCTCTGTCCTGGTCCTGTCTCTGTCCTGGTCCTGTCCTCCTCTGGTCCTGTCTCTGTCCTGGTCCTGTCTCTGCCCTCCTCTGGTCCTGTCTCTGTCCTGGTCCTGTCTCTGTCCTCCTCTGGTCCTGTCTCTGTCCTGGTCCTGTCCTCCTCTGGTCCTGTCTCTGTCCTCCTCTGGTCCTGTCTCTGTCCTGGTCCTGTCTCTGTCCCTCTGGTCCTGTCTCTGTCCTGGTCCTGTCTCTGTCCTCCTCTGGTCCTGTCTCTGTCGTGGTCCTGTCTCTGTCCTCCTCTGGTCCTGTCTCTGCCCTCCTCTGGTCCTGTCTCTGTCGTGGTCCTGTCTCTGTCCTCCTCTGGTCCTGTCTCTGTCCTCCTCTGGTCCTGTCTCTGTCCTCCTCTGGTCCTGTCTCTGTCGTGGTCCTGTCTCTGTCGTGGTCCTGTCTCTGTCCTGGTCCTGTCTCTGTCCTCATCTGGTCCTGTCTCTGTCCTCCTCTGGTCCTGTCTCTGTCGTGGTCCTGTCTCTGTCGTGGTCCTGTCTCTGTCCTGGTCCTGTCTCTGTCCTGGTCCTGTCTCTGTCCTCCTCTGGTCCTGTCTCTGTCCTCCTCTGGTCCTGTCTCTGTCGTGGTCCTGTCTCTGTCGTGGTCCTGTCTCTGTCCTGGTCCTGTCTCTGTCCTGGTCCTGTCTCTGTCCTCCTCTGGTCCTGTCTCTGTCGTGGTCCTGTCTCCGTCCTGGTCCTGTCTCTGCCCTCCTCTGGTCCTGTCTCTGTCGTGGTCCTGTCCTCATCTGGTCCTGTCTCTGTCCTCCTCTGGTCCTGTCTCTGTCGTGGTCCTGTCTCCGTCCTGGTCCTGTCCTCCTGTGGTCCTGTCCCCCTGTCCTGGTCCTGTCCTCTGGTCCTGTCCTGTGGTCCTGTCCTCCTCTGGTCCTGTCCTCCTCTGGTCCTGTCCTCTGGTCCTGTCCTCCTCTGGTCCTGTCCTCTGGTCCTGTCCTCCTCTGGTCCTGTCCTCCTCTGGTCCTGTCCTCCTCTGGTCCTGGTCCTGTCCTCCTCTGGTCCTGTCCTCCTCTGGTCCTGTCCCTGTCCTCCTCTGGTCCTGTCCTCTGGTCCTGTCCTCCTCTGGTCCTGTCCTCCTCTGGTCCTGTCCCTGTCCTGGTCCTGTCCTCCTCTGGTCCTGTCGTCCTCTGGTCCTGTCCTCTGGTCCTGTCCTCCTCTGGTCCTGTCTCTGTCCTGGTCCTGTCCTCCTCTGGTCCTGTCCTCTGGTCCTGTCCTCCTCTGGTCCTGTCCTCTGGTCCTGTCCTCCTCTGGTCCTGTCTCTGTCCTGGTCCTGTCCTCCTGGTCCTGTCCTCCTCTGGTCCTGTCTCTGTCCTGGTCCTGGTCCTGTCCTCCTCTGGTCCTGTCCTCTGGTCCTGTCCTCCTCTGGTCCTGTCCTCTGGTCCTGTCCTCCTCTGGTCCTGTCTCTGTCCTGGTCCTGTCCTCCTGGTCCTGTCCTCCTGGTCCTGTCCTCCTCTGGTCCTGTCCCCCTGTCCTGGTCCTGTCCTCCTCTGGTCCTGTCCTGGAAAGGTTCAGATTAAAGATCAAAAACGGTCTTCAGAAGAGCAGTGTGGTGGTGTCCGGAGGGTTCTGGTGTCTCATTGTGGACCCCCCGGTTCTGACCCCCCCGGTTCTGACCCCTCGGGGACACCCCCCGCGTTTGAACATTGTTGGTGACGTAAATTAACGTCACCCGGAAGTCCCTCCCCCCGGAAGCAGCCGCGGCCCCGTGTTACCGTTGCTGAGGCGGGTCGATGCCGCCTGAGGGGGACCGAGGCCCGGCGGGGGACGTCCGGAGCACCCGGGGGGGGAGGACCGGAGCACCGGGGGCCCGGCTGGAGGGCTGGTTGAGGAGGGCGGCCGAGGCGGCGGCGCATCTCAGCGGGCTCGGACTGACCGTCACCATCGGGCTCCTGTCCAGACCCGGAACCAGTAGGTCCACTTATTACCAGTTTAACCAGTAACCTACCCTCTGTCCCAGTATAACCAGTCCTCTACCTGTGTCCCAGTATAACCAGTCCTCTACCCCCTCTGTCCCAGTATAACCAGTCCTCTACCTGTGTCCCAGTATAACCAGTCCTCTACCCCCTCTGTCCCAGTATACCCAGTCCTCTACCCCCTCTCTCCCAGTATAACCAGTCCTCTACCCTCTCTCTCCCAGTATACCCAGTCCTCTACCCCCTCTGTCCCAGTATAACCAGTCCTCTACCCCCTCTGTCCCAGTATAACCAGTCCTCTACCCCCTCTGTCCCAGTATAACCAGTCCTCTACCCCCTCTGTCCCAGTATGACCAGTCCTCTACCCCCTCTGTCCCAGTATGACCAGTCCTCTACCCCCTCTGTCCCAGTATAACCAGTCCTCTACCCCCTCTGTCCCAGTATGACCAGTCCTCTACCCCCTCTGTCCCAGTATGACCAGTCCTCTACCCCCTCTGTCCCAGTATACCCAGTCCTCTACCCCCTCTGTCCCAGTATAACCAGTCCTCTACCCTCTGTCCCAGTATAACCAGTCCTCTACCCTCTGTCCCAGTATAACCAGTCCTCTACCCTCTTTCCCAGTATAACCAGTCCTCTACCCCCTCTGTCCCAGTATAACCAGTCCTCTACCCTCTCTGTCCCAGTATAACCAGTCCTCTACCCTCTCTGTCCCAGTATAACCAGTCCTCTACCCTCTCTGTCCCAGTATAACCAGTCCTCTACCCTCTCTGTCCTAGTATAACCAGTCCTCTACCCTCTGTCCCAGTATAACCAGTCCTCTACCCTCTGTCCCAGTATAACCAGTCCTCTACCCCCTCTGTCCCAGTATAACCAGTCCTCTACCCTCTCTGTCCCAGTATAACCAGTCCTCTACCCCCTCTGTCCCAGTATGACCAGTCCTCTACCCTCTCTGTCCAAGTATAACCAGTCCTCTACCCCCTCTGTCCCAGTATAACCAGTCCTCTACCTGTGTCCCAGTATAACCAGTCCTCTACCCTCTCTGTCCCAGTATAACCAGTCCTCTACCCTCTCTGTCCAAGTATAACCAGTCCTCTACCCCCTGTGTCCCAGTATAACCAGTCCTCTACCCTCTCTGTCCAAGTATAACCAGTCCTCTACCCTCTCTGTCCCAGTATAACCAGTCCTCTACCCTCTCTGTCCCAGTATAACCAGTCCTCTACCCTCTCTGTCCCAGTATAACCAGTCCTCCACCCCCTCTGTCCCAGTATAACCAGTCCTCTACCCCCTCTGTCCCAGTATAACCAGTCCTGTACCCCCTCTGTCCCAGTATACCCAGTCCTCTACCCCCTCTGTCCCAGTATAACCAGTCCTCTACCCTCTCTGTCCCAGTATAACCAGTCCTCTACCCTCTCTGTCCCAGTATAACCAGTCCTCTACCCTCTCTGTCCCAGTATAACCAGTTACTCTTGTGTTGCAGGTCTCTTCTCTTGGCATCCCTTCCTCATGTCAGTCTCAGTAAGTATAGTTTTAATTCCTTCTCCATCTTCCCTCAAGAACCCCCTCTGGAACAACCTCTAGAAACCCTCCAGAACCCTCAAGGACCCCCTCTAGAACCGGGGACCCCTCTAGAGCCCCTCTCTTTTGCCCTCTAGAACCCCTCTTGTAACCCCCAGACCGTCTCAAATCCCTCTTGTAACCCCCAGACCCTCTCAAACCCCTCTTGTAACCCCCAGACCCTCTAGAACCCCTCCTGTAACCCCCAGACCCTCTCAAACCCCTCTTGTAACCCCCAGACCCTCTAGAACCCCTCTTGTAACCCCCAGACCCTCTAGAACCCTTCTTGTATCCCCCAGACCCTCTAGAACACCTCTTGTAACCCCCAGACCCTCTCAAACCCCTCCTGTAACCCCCAGACCCTCTAGAACCCCTCTTGTATCCCCCAGACCCTCTAGAACCCCTCTTGTAACCCCCAGACCCTCTCAAACCCCTCCTGTAACCCCCAGACCCTCTAGAACCCCTCTTGTAACCCCTAGACCCTCTCAAACCCCTCCTGTAACCCCCCAGACCCTCTAGAACCCCTCTTGTAACCCCCAGACCCTCTCAAACCCCTCTTGTAACCCCCAGACCCTCTAGAACCCCTCTTGTAACCCCCCAGACCCTCTCAAACCCCTCCTGTAACCCCCAGACCCTCTAGAACCCCTCTTGTAACCCCCAGACCCTCTCAAACCCCTCCTGTAACCCCCAGACCCTCTAGAACCCCTCTTGTAACCCCCAGACCCTCTCAAACCCCTCTTGTAACCCCCAGACCCTCTAGAACCCCTCTTGTAACCCCCAGACCCTCTCAAACCCCTCCTGTAACCCCCAGACCCTCTAGAACCCCTCTTGTAACCCCCAGACCCTCTCAAACCCCTCCTGTAACCCCCAGACCCTCTAGAACCCCTCTTGTAACCCCCAGACCCTCTCAAACCCCTCCTGTAACCCCCAGACCCTCTAGAACCCCTCTTGTAACCCCCAGACCCTCTCAAACCCCTCATGTAACCCCCAGACCCTCTAGAACCCCTCTTGTAACCCCCAGACCCTCTAGAACCCTTCTTGTATCCCCTAGACCCTCTAGAACACCTCTTGTAACCCCCAGACCCTCTCAAACCCCTCCTGTAACCCCCAGACCCTCTAGAACCCCTCTTGTATCCCCCAGACCCTCTAGAACCCCTCTTGTAACCCCCAGACCCTCTCAAACCCCTCTTGTAACCCCCAGACCCTCTAGAACCCCTCTTGTGCTCTCTGGAGCCCCTTCTAGAGCCCCCAGATTCAGAAGCTCACCCCGTCCTTGTCTCTGCAGTACTGCCTCTGTCTGACTGAAGGGGCGCTCCTCCTGTCCGCCGAGGCGTCTCTCTTCTGCTGTCAGTCCTGGGGGGTCAAGGCGCGCCTGCACTGGTTCTGCCAGATGCTGGTTCTGGTCGGTGGACTCACGGCACTCGGGTTCATGGTCGCCAGCAAGAACCTGTCCGACCACACCCACCTGGCGTCCTGGCACAGCCTGCTGGGCGTGGTCACCCTGGTGGCCACGGCGGTCCAGGCGGCCTGCGGCCTCTTTGTGGCATTCCCTCGGCTGACCCGCCGGTCCTCCTCCCTGTCCAGGCTCAAGCTCTACCACGCCACCTGTGGCCTGGTGGTCTACCTGCTGGCCACCGCCACCGTCGTCTCGTCCATGTTCTCAGACTGGTTCCAGGCCACGGTGAGGGGCGTGGCCTGGTGGGCCTTGTTCTGGCTGCCCCTCCTCCCGGCCCTGGTGGTCATGAACCAGATCACCAATTCCTACCTACTTCGCAAGAAAGTCACGTGCTAGAATCACAGCGCCGCTCAGGTGGAGCCGCAGGACTGTTGACCCTCGAGGGTCTCCACCGGCAGACACTGACTCAAGATGGTGGGTGTACGCTACCACGGAAACGGCCTGTTGCACAGTACTCCTTCAGGAGGCAGTACTCCTACTGGAGGCAGTACTCCTTCAGGAGGCAGTACTCCTACTGGAGGCAGTACTCCTTCAGGAGGCAGTACTCCTACACGAGGCAGTACTCCTTCAGGAGGCAGTACTCCTACACGAGGCAGTACTCCTACAGGAAGTAGTACTCCTTCAGGAGGCAGTACTCCTTCAGGAGGCAGTACTCCTACAGGAGGCAGTACTCCTACAGGAGGTAGTATTCCTACAGGAGGCGGTACTCCTACAGGAGGCAGTACTCCTACAGGAGGCAGTACTCCTACAGGAGGTAGTACTCCTTCAGGAGGCAGTACTCCTACAGGAGGCAGTCCTCCTACAGGAGGCAGTACTCCTACAGGAGGCAGTACTCCTACAGGAGGTCGTACCAGGAGGTAGTACTCCTACAGGAGGCAGTACTCCTTCAGGAGGCAGTACTCCTACAGGAGGCAGTACTCCTTCAGGAGGCAGTACTCCTACAGGAGGCAGTACTCCTACAGGAGGCAGTACTCCTACAGGAGGCAGTACTCCTACAGGAGGCAGTACTCCTACAGGAGGCAGTACTCCTACAGGAGGTCGTACCAGGAGGTAGTTCCAGGAGGTTCCAGGAGGAGCACCTCGCAGTAGCTGATGAATGTATTTGATGTTGGTGGTGCTAACTCCCAGTCAAGTTATCGATCACGCTCTCTGAAAAGTGATGGAACTTCCCTCCGCAGGGTCACATGACCTGCCACAGTCCGTTGAGCAGGAAAGCGCTGCCTGGGTGTGTAGGGGGAGGGGCTTCAGGGCCACGCCCCCTCAGTCCTTCCACTCAGGGAAGTCGACCTTCGGGTGTTCTTTATGGTCTTGTAACTCAGGATGTTGTGAATAAAACCTCCACGTCTCAGCGGTCCAGAGTTCATTCACGCCTCGTCAGGAATGGGCGGGGTCTGAACCCAGGTGCACTTGTCTAATCACCATGGCAACAGCTGTCAATCATTTAAAACTTTATTTACACAAAACATGAAACTACAGTAAAAGATGAAGAGCGCCGCCTTAACTGCCTCAGCGCTGGTGATCAGGTGATCCTCAGGTGACCCTCATCAGATGATCATCCTCATGTGATCCTCAGGTAATCAGAGGTGACCCTCAGGTGATCAGAGGTCATCCTCAGGTGATCAACCTCAGGTGATCAGAGGTGATCCTCAGGTGATCCTCCTCAGGTGATCAGAGGTGATCCTCAGGTGATCAACCTCAGGTGATCAGAGGTGATCCTCAGGTGATCCTCCTCAGGTGATCAGAGGTCATCCTCAGGTGATCAACCTCAGGTGATCAGAGGTGATCCTCAGGTGATCAACCTCAGGTGATCAGAGGTGATCCTCAGGTGATCAACCTCAGGTGATCAACCTTAGGTGATCAGAGGTGATCCTCAGGTGATCAGAGGTGATCCTCAGGTGATCAACCTCAGGTGATCAGAGGTGATCCTCAGGTGATCCTCCTCAGGTGATCCTCCTCAGGTGATCCTCAGGCGTGTGCTTCTTCTGAGTGTTTCAGTAGATCAGAACCCTCCTAACCGTCCACCAGTGTTTCCTCGTCGCCGTTGCACCTCGATAAAGGTCACGACGGTAAGGTCAGGCTCCTGCCCGTCGCCATGGCAACAGAGGTGGTGGTGGAGGCTCAGGCCTGGGACCCCGGCAGCGGCGCCTTGTCCTGAGCGACGAAGGTGACGGCGTTGCTGAGCAGCTCGTACATGTTGACCTCCACCATGCTGACGGCCGACGCCTCCGACAGGGACACCAGCACGGGCTGAGCCTGCTCGGCCCCCGCGCCGGGCCCCGCCCCCTCGCCTCCCTCTGACGCCACCTGAGGACAGAAGGCTCGTCTTCACCTGTCCAGGTCACGTGAGCGGCGGTGGACGTGTTTTCACCGTGGGGGGGGCGGCGTGCTGCTCCTGGCCGCCCGGCGGCTCCACGTGCGCCGACAGCAGGTGGTCCTGGAGGTCGGCGTGGGAGCCCCAGACGCTGGAGCAGAGGGGGCAGCCCAGGCCCTCGCCGCCCGGGGGCTCCTGCAGGGGCTCCTCGCCGCCTGCCGCCGCCGCGCCTGGGGCCCGGGAAGAGGGTGATCAACGGGGGGGCGTCGGGGAGGGGGGGCGTGGGGGGGCTCACCCTGGTGCTCGTCAGCCTGGTGCTTGGCCACCGTGGCGGCGTTGGGGAAGAACTTGAAGCACACGTCACACTGGATCAGGGCCTTGAGCTGGCGCGTGTGGCTGGCGAACACCTCCGGGTGGTTGGTCCTGTTGTGGTACCACAGACCTGACAGTTGCTACGGCGACAGAGTGGCGTCAGCAACTGTGGGCGGTGGCCGACCCGAGCGTGTGTGTGAGTGTGTGTGTGTGTGCGTGTGTGTGTGTGTGTGTGTCTGTGTGTGTGTGTCTGTGTGTGTGTGTGTCTGTGTGTGTGAGTGTCTGTGTGTGAATGTGTGTGTGTGTCTGTGTGTGTGTGTGTCTGTGTGTGTGAGTGTCTGTGTGTGAATGTGTGTGTGTGTGAATGTGTGTGTGTGCGTGTGTGTGTGTGTGTGTGCGTGCATCACCTGGTAGGACTTGTTGCAGAGGTCGCAGCTGAAGGGCTTGGCGCCCACGTGCGCGCTCTTGTGTTTGTCCAGCAGGGCGGCGCTGGTGAACACCTTCTCACAGGTGGGACAGCGGTGGAACTCCTTAGGGTGGAACTCCTGCACGTGCTGACGGTGCTCCTCCAGAGACGAGAAGCTCAGACAACACTTCTGACAGTCGTGAGGCTCCGACACATCTGACAGGAGAAAACACACCGCTCAGAGTGTGTGTGTGTGTGTGAGAGTGTGTGTGTGAGTGTGTGTATGTGTGTGTGTGAGTGAGTGTGTGAGAGTGTGTGTGAGTGTGTTTGTGTGAGTGTGTTTGTGTGTGTGTGTGTTTGTGTGAGTGTGTGTGTGTGTGAGTGTGTGTGTGAGTGAGTGCGTGTGTGTGTGTGAGAGAGTGTGTGTGAGTGAGTGTGTTTGTGTGAGTGTGTGTGTGTGTGTTTGTGTGTGTGAGTGTGTTTGTGTGAGTGTGTGTGTGTGAGTATGTGTGTGTGTGTGTGAGTGTGTGTGCTCCTACTGTGGAAGGTCTGGAGGTGGACAGAGAGTCCGTGGGCCTGGCTGTAACCTTTTCCACACTCCCGACACACATACGGTCGGTCTCCCGTGTGCGTGCGCACGTGGCGCGTCAGCTCGATGGACTGGGCGAACTCAGCTTTACAGTACTGACACACGTACATCTTCCCTGAGGAGAGGAGGAGGAGAGGGGAGGAGAGGAGAGGAGAGGAGGAGGAGAGGGGAGGAGAGGAGGAGGAGAGGGGAGGAGAGGAGGAAGAGGAGAGGAGAGAGGAGAGGGGAGGAGGAGGAGAGGGGGAGGAGAGGGGAGGAGGGAGGAGGAGGGGAGGGGGAGGAGAGGAGGGAGGAGGAGGGGAGGAGGAGAGGGAGGAGGAGAGGGGAGGAGAGGAGAGGAGAGGGAGGAGGAGAGGGAGGGAGGAGGAGAGGGGAGGGGAGGGAGGAGGAGAGGGGAGGGGGAGGAGAGGAGGAGAGGGGAGGAGAGGGGAGGAGAGGAGAGAGGAGAGGAGAGGAGGAGAGGAGAGGAGGAGAGGGGAGGAGAGGAGAGAGGAGAGGAGAGGAGGAGGAGAGGGGAGGAGAGGAGGAGAGGGGAGGAGAGGAGAGGAGAGGAGGAGGAGAGGGGAGGAGAGGAGGAGAGGGGAGGGGGAGGAGAGGAGGAGAGGGGAGGGGGAGGAGAGGAGGAGAGGGGAGGAGAGGGGAGGAGAGGAGAGAGGAGAGGAGGAGGAGAGGGGAGGGGAGGAGGAGAGGAGAGGAGGAGAGGAGAGGAGGAGGAGAGGAGAGGAGGAGGAGAGGAGGCCTGGTTACCAACATCTTGTTAAGAAATCAGAAGCATCAAGGAGTGTGTGTGTTGTGATCAATGTGAACCTTCAGATCATCCATGTTCACGACGTGTTTGTGGTGTTTTTAGCATGTTTATGGTGTGTTTGACGTGTCTGGCATGTTTACAGTGGTTATAAATGTTTTTCATGCATTTACAGTGTTTGTCCATGTTTATGACATGTTTGTGGCATCTTTAGGAATGTTTACAACATGTTTGTGGTGTGTTCACTGTGTGTTTGGGTCATGTTTTTATGGTGTGTTATTGGTGTGTTTACAGCATGTTTGTTGTGTATGACATGTTTACATCAGTGTGTCCATGTTGACTTATTTGTGACATGTTCATGATATGTTTACAATGTGTTTCTAGTGTGTTTACAACATTTGTGGTGTTTTTAGAACATGTTTCAGGCGTGTTTGTGGCAGGTTGTGTTTACATTGTATTTACGGCATGTTTGTGTCATGTTCACGATGTGTTTGCGGTGTATTTATGGCACTTTTGTGGTGTCTTTGTGGCATGTTTACGTCTTTGGTGTTTTTACAGCATTACCGTGTATTTGTGCCGTGTTTACAGTACGTTTACAGCATGTTTGTGGCAAGTTTAAAACATTTACAGCAAGTTTGTAGTGTGTTTACAGGGTGTCTGTCTTGTGTTTGTAGCATGTTCAGTGTGTTTATGTCATGTTTGTGGCATGTTTACTTAATGTTTACGTGTTAGTGGCATGTTTACAGCATGTTTGTCCATATTTACGTCACGTTTACGGCATGTTTATTAACATGTGGTTATTACGTGTTTGTAAACATATTTACAGGGTCTTTGTTGCAGGTTTACGAATTATGTGAGTGTTCACGTGATTGTGGCATTTTTACCGCGTGTCTGAGGTGTGTCTGAGGTGTGTTTGTAGTGTTTCTGAGGTGTGTTTGTGGTGTGTCTGAGGTGTGTTTGTAGTGTTTCTGAGGTGTGTTTGTGGTGTGTCTGAGGTGTGTTTGTAGTGTTTCTGAGGTGTGTTTGTGGTGTGTCTGAGGTGTGTCTGAGGTGTGTTTGTAGTGTTTCTGAGGTGTGTTTGTGGTGTGTCTGAGGTGTGTTTGTAGTGTTTCTGAGGTGTGTTTGTGGTGTGTCTGAGGTGTGTTTGTAGTGTTTCTGAGGTGTGTTTGTAGTGTTACTGAGGTGTTTCTGAGGTGTGTTTGTGGTGTGTCTGAGGTGTGTTTGTGGTGTGTTTACCCCAGGGGTCTC
>CAJVRN010000141.1:445000-460000 GCA_911728415.1 Lagocephalus sceleratus
AGGTCGTTATGTGACAGGTTTACCGACAGGAGAGTCTGGTAATCCGGTACTCTGGTAATCCGGTACTCTGGTAATCCAGTACTCTGGTACTCTGGTAATCCGGTACTCTGGTAATCCAGTACTCTGGTACTCTAGTACTCTGGTACTCTGGTAATCCGGTACTCTGGTAATCCGGTACTCTGGTACTCTAGTACTCTGGTAATCCGGTACTCTGGTACTCTGGTAATCCGGTACTCTGGTAATCCGGTACTCTGGTACTCTAGTACTCTGGTAATCCGGTACTCTGGTAATCCGGTACTCTGGTAATCCAGTACTCTGGTAATCCGGTACTCTGGTACTCTAGTACTCTGGTAATCCAGTACTCTGGTAATCCGGTACTCTGGTACTCTAGTACTCTGGTAATCCAGTACTCTGGTAATCCGGTACTCTGGTAATCCGGTACTCTGGTAATCCAGTACTCTGGTAATCCAGTACTCTGGTAATCCGGTACTCTGGTAATCCAGTACTCTGGTACTCTAGTACTCTGGTAATCCGGTACTCTGGTAATCCGATACTCTGGTAATCCGGTACTCTGGTACTCTAGTACTCTGGTAATCCGGTACTCTGGTACTCTGGTAATCCGGTACTCTGGTAATCCGGTACTCTGGTACTCTAGTACTCTGGTAATCCGGTACTCTGGTAATCCAGTACTCTGGTACTCTAGTACTCTGGTAATCCGGTACTCTGGTAATCCGGTACTCTGGTAATCCGGTACTCTGGTACTCTAGTACTCTGGTAATCCGGTACTCTGGTACTCTGGTAACCCGAGAGAAGCTGTGCTGCCAGGCCGCATTAATGGCACCATCATAAATATTTAACCATCCAGGTAGATCCACCACAGGAAGTTAAAGTTGTAGTATTTTAATGTAAACAGGGAAGTTAATGATGATATACTGACTATACAGGTACTGATCATACTTGTACAGGTACTGATCATACATATACAGGTACTGATCATACTTATACAGGTACTGATTGATACATATACAGGTACTGATCATACTTATACAGGTACTGATCATACTTATACAGGTACTGATCATACTTATACAGGTACTGATTGATACATATACAGGTACTGATCATACTTATACAGGTACTGATTGATACATATACAGGTACTGATCATACTTGTACAGGTACTGATCATACTTATACAGGTATTGATCATACTTATACAGGTACTGATCATACTTATACAGGTACTGATCATACTTATACAGGTACTGATTGATACATATACAGGTACTGATCATACTTATACAGGTACTGATTGATACATATACAGGTACTGATCATACTTATACAGGTACTGATTGATACATATACAGGTACTGATCATACTTATACAGGTATTGATCATACTTATACAGGTACTGATCATACTTATACAGGTACTGATCATACTTATACAGGTACTGATTGATACATATAAAGGTACTGATCATACCTATACAGGTACTGATCATACTTATACAGATATTGATCATACTTATACAGGTACTGATCATACTTGTACAGGTACTGATTGATACATATACAGGTACTGATCATACTTATACAGGTACTGATTGATACATATACAGGTACTGATCATACTTATACAGGTACTGATCATACTTATACAGGTACTGATCATACTTATACAGGTACTGATTGATACATATACAGGTACTGATCATACTTATACAGGTACTGATTGATACATATACAGGTACTGATCATACTTGTACAGGTACTGATCATACTTATACAGGTATTGATCATACTTATACAGGTACTGATCATACTTATACAGGTACTGATCATACTTATACAGGTACTGATTGATACATATACAGGTACTGATCATACTTATACAGGTACTGATTGATACATATACAGGTACTGATCATACTTATACAGGTACTGATTGATACATATACAGGTACTGATCATACTTATACAGGTATTGATCATACTTATACAGGTACTGATCATACTTATACAGGTACTGATCATACTTATACAGGTACTGATTGATACATATAAAGGTACTGATCATACCTATACAGGTACTGATCATACTTATACAGATATTGATCATACTTATACAGGTACTGATCATACTTGTACAGGTACTGATTGATACATATACAGGTACTGATCATACTTATACAGGTATTGATCATACTTATACAGGTACTGATCATACTTATACAGGTATTGATCATACTTATACAGGTATTGATCATGCTTGTACAGGTACTGATCGATACCAATACAGGTACTGATCATACTTGTACAGGTACTGATCATACTTATACAGGTACTGATTGATACATATACAGGTACTGATCATACTTGTACAGGTACTGATCATACTTATACAGGTATTGATCATACTTATAAGGTACTGATCATACTTATACAGGTACTGATCATACTTGTACAGGTACTGATTGATACATATACAGGTACTGATCATACTTATACAGGTACTGATTGATACATATACAGGTACTGATTGATACATATACAGGTATTGATCATACTTGTACAGGTACTGATCATACTTATAAGGTACTGATCATACTTATACAGGTACTGATCATACTTATACAGGTATTGATCATACTTATACAGGTACTGATCATACATATACAGGTACTGATCATACAGGTACTGATCATACTTATACAGGTACTGATTGATACATATACAGGTACTGATCATACTTATACAGGTACTGATCATACATGTACAGGTACTGATCATACTTATACAGATATTGATCATACTTATACAGGTACTGATCATACTTATACAGGTACTGATTGATACATATACAGGTACTGATCATACTTATACAGGTACTGATCATACTTGTACAGGTACTGATCATACTTGTACAGGTATTGATCATACTTATACAGGGACTGATCATACTTGTACAGGTACTGATCATACTTGTACAGGTATTGATCATACTTATACAGGTACTGATCATACTTGTACAGGTACTGATCATACTTATAAGGTACTGATCATACTTGTACAGGTACTGATCATACTTGTACAGGTATTGATCATACTTATACAGGTACTGATCATACTTGTACAGGTACTGATCATACTTGTACAGGTATTGATCATACTTGTACAGGTACTGATCATACTTGTACAGGTATTGATCATACTTATACAGGTACTGATCATACTTGTACAGGTACTGATCATACTTGTACGGGTATTGATCATACTTATACAGGTACTGATCATACTTGTACAGGTACTGATCATACTTGTACAGGTATTGATCATACTTATACAGGTACTGATCATACTTGTACAGGTATTGATCATACTTATACAGGTACTGATTGATACATATACAGGTATTGATCATACTTGTACAGGTATTGAACATACTTATACAGGTACTGATTGATACATATACAGGTACTGATCATACTTATACAGGTACTGATCATACTTGTACAGGTACTGATCATACTTGTACAGGTATTGATCATACTTATACAGGGACTGATCATACTTGTACAGGTACTGATCATACTTGTACAGGTATTGATCATACTTATACAGGTACTGATCATACTTGTACAGGTACTGATCATACTTATAAGGTACTGATCATACTTGTACAGGTACTGATCATACTTGTACAGGTATTGATCATACTTATACAGGTACTGATCATACTTGTACAGGTACTGATCATACTTGTACAGGTATTGATCATACTTATACAGGTACTGATCATACTTGTACAGGTACTGATCATACTTGTACGGGTATTGATCATACTTATACAGGTACTGATCATACTTGTACAGGTACTGATCATACTTGTACAGGTATTGATCATACTTATACAGGTACTGATCATACTTGTACAGGTATTGATCATACTTATACAGGTACTGATTGATACATATACAGGTATTGATCATACTTGTACAGGTATTGAACATACTTATACAGGTACTGATCATACTTATACAGGTACTGATCAATAGATACTATATCTCTTAATTCATTTAAGCCTCGGTCCGGTCGGATTGGTTGCCTCGGAAATAGCGAGCGTTTCCGTTTACCTGAAGGGGGCGTGGCTCTGGGGGCGGACATGCGCACTGAGCCACACCATCATCTTAAGGTGGAAGTGGGGACGCGCCGAGCCGACCGAGGACCACTGGGGGCTGCTGCAGCTGTGTTCGGACCCGGCTGGAGCTTCGACGGCACCGGGGAAGGTAAGTCCGAAGAAGACGGGGGGGAGGGTGTGGCCAGGTGGGAGGTGAGGGGGGGCAGCGGCCTCAGGTGACGGCCGTCCCGCTCTAGGTAGCTTAACGGGAAGTGGACGGACCCCCCCGGGAGGAGGTCTCGTCCGTTCAGCTGTGAGGACAGCTTCAGTCCTCCATCCTCACAGCTGGAGACGTGCTGAGCTCTGAACATGTGAATCACACGTGTGTCCCACGGTCGTCACGTTTGTGGGACTGAACCAGGTGAGGAGTTCTTGTGCAAACTAGACTTGATCAAAGCAGAGGTTATCTCACAGCCCCATAAAGGAGAGCGGCTTCCTGGTCAAAGTCCACTCAGGAACCTGCCGCCACCAGAGTCTGGATGAGGACACACCCGGGGGACACGTCCAGGGGACACGGTCCACCCTACATGGTGTTCAAATAGTCCTCTTTAGGAGGAAAAACACATCTAAGGTTGACGTGTCCTTCAAAATAAGAAAGTCCACAAAGTTGTGAAGAAGCAGAGTCCAAAGAGTTTTAGTCTGTCCACAGAACACCGTCCATGCGTCACTCTTATTGGCCTCAGGCAGAAACCGGGACGGTGGAACTCTGGACTGGGAGGACAGCTGGCTGCTCTTACGTTCTCTGGCAACAAGAAAGCATAGGCATAGAAAAGTAAACCACGATTCTCAAGGAGTTGGGGGAACTGAGGGATTAAAGCCGAAGGCAGGCCAGAGACAGCGTCCCTCTGGTTCTGGTCCCTCTGGTTCTGGTCCCTCTGGTTCTGGTTCCTATGGTTCTGGATCCTCTGTTTCTGATCCCTCTGGTTCTGGATCCCCAGGTTCTGGTTCCTCTGGATCCTCTTGTTCTGGTTCTGGTTCCTATTGTTCTGGATCCTCTGGTCCTGGTTCTTCTGGATCATCTGGTTCTGGATCCCCAGGTTCTGGTTCTTCTGGATCCCCTGGTTCCTCTAGTTCTTCTGGATCCTCTGGGTCTTCTGGTTGTGGATCCTCTGGTTCTGGTTCCTCTGGATCCTCTGGTTCTTCTGGATCCTCTGGTTAGGATTCTTCTGGTTCTGGATCCTCTGGTTTCATGGATAGATACAGCTGGGTGTTGTGAGCAGAGCTGTGAACATTTATTCCTGCCGCTCAATCGTGTTTCCTGGGGAAGCAGGAAGACATGAAGAGGACTGATCCCAGCCCAGAACCCTGATGAGCTCCATGACTAACCTGCTATTGAAGACACATCATCAACAAACTGGAATCTGTCTGATAAATGTGACCTGGACCAGTTTGATCCCAAAACTCTCTCTAACAGGATGCTCTGATCAACTGTGGCAAAAGCAGCGCTGAGGTCCAGTATAACCAGTAGAAACCAGTCCATTGTCTTAAGCTCTGAGAAGATCACCAGTAGCTTTAACAAGGTCTTACTAATGCATCTAGATCACATGATGGTTTTGGTTTGAGTCCTGCAGCCTTATAAAACAGGGGTTCAAAACCTGATGCATGGGCTCTAAAGACAGTGGACATATCTAAGGTTCTTTCGAGAGCCAAATTACCTAAAGACTATCTAACGGTCTGATTTTCAGTCTGAGTAAAACTCAGAGAGAAACTCTTGACTTTGGACCAGCAGGGGGTCCAGACAGATTCAAACAAAAGTGGCTTTTTCTGTCCTTTTATTTTTTAGCTTTAGTGTCTTGCTTAAGGGCACTTCATCATAATCTGTATATCACCAGAACACGTTATAACCAGCTGATGTCCATCTGAAAGAGCTGATTACTTAAACAAGACGGGTGGGCGGTTCTTCATATGCAGCCGATTCATAGTTGCGTCACAGCCTTGACTACCTGGAAGTGGGCGTGTCCTCGTGTTGTCTTTGTGACATCCACTCACGATTGTTCTGACAAGTCAAGATCGTCAGAGTGTGAAATGAGGTAAATATTACCGGAGGGCAACTGTGGCCTCACGCAGAAGGTCTTGGGTTGAATCCCCTTGGGGGCATGTGCTTTTTTGTTTGGGGTTTGCATGTTCTCCGGTCTGGATGGGTTTTCTCTCACTGTTCAAAGACTTGGATTTGGGGTGAATCGGTGGCTCTGAGGTGACCTGTGACTGTGAGTTTGAATGGTTGTCTTTCGCTGTATGTTAGCCTTGAAACTTGGAGGGTTGGATGATACCTGCAGGATAATAAAACACCAGCCAGGGGTGATCTTTGAGGTCTTGATTAGTGAGCAAAGGAAGCGTGAATCCTACTGACAACCCAACTGGACATGTCCTTCCAGGTGAGAGATGCTGATGAGAATGCCTGACTGGTTAGACGCTCCAGACCGGTCAGATTCCTTGTTTACTCACGCAGAGATCTGAATTATGTTTTGTTTTATGCCTCCATCATCAGGTGGCTGCTTCTGATTTTCAGATAAAGTATAATGTAGAAAGTTATAAGGAAATATTTTTCATGCATTCATGAGTCACTCATCTAGTCTTTTTTCCCCCACAGATGAAACCATCAAATTCAAAGAGCGCTCTGTATTTGGCAAAAACAGCTGCCATTGGTCTCGCCTGTTGTGTTCTTACATTTTTTTTGTATTTTGAGCCTTCAGCTCCACTCTGTCAGTATTCCAGCTACAGCCAGGACCACAGTCGGCTGGAGCTGCCTGAGAAGCCCATAGTTCTAGTGTGGTTCTGGCCTCTCGGTGTCAAGTTCGATTTCAAGGATTGCTCCACCCACTTCCAGATTGACAGCTGCATCCTGACTGATGACAGATCTCTGTACAGCAAAGCAAAAGGAGTCATTTTCTTCCACAAAGACGCGACATGGTACACCGGCAGCATGCCCAACGATCCACGTCCCTATTTTCAGAGGTGGGTTTGGTTCAATGTGGAATCCCCAACAAACACAGCCAGGAAACCAGGTCTGGAGCACCTCTTCAACCTGACGCTGAACTACAGGAGGGATGGGGGCATTGTGGTGAGGAACGAGATGTCTATCCGGGACCCGGGTACAGCAGAAGACTTTGTTCTGCCCAAGAAAGACAAAACGGTCTGTTGGATCGTCAGCAACAATGACCCAAGAACCGGAACGGGCACGAGAGACCAATACTATCGTGAACTGTCCCAACACATCAAGGTGGATGTTTTCGGCAAGGCGTATGGAAATTTCCTGAATTTTGAAGACTATTATTCAACCATTGGCAGCTGTAAATTCTATTTGTCGTTTGAGAACTCTATCCACAGAGACTACATAACGGAGAAGATTAACGGGCCCTTTGTGGCTGGGGCAGTTCCTGTTGTTTTGGGTCCTCCCAGAGAAAACTATGAGCAGTTCTACCCCTCCAATTCCTTCATTCACATCAACGACTTCCCTGACGCAAAGTCACTGGCAGAGTTTCTGGTCAAGTTGGACAAAAACGAGGAGAGTTATATGCGCTACTTTGAGTGGAGGAAGTTCTTCACAGTCACTCCTCATCTCTTGACCATCGCCAACGAATTCACCCAACCCATCTGCCTGGTGTGTGACTACATGTCCAAAGACAGCCAGTTCAGTGTGACTCCAGATGTTTATGATTGGTACTTTCAGTGATCACATTACTCGCTCACATGTTACTCCGTAACACACGTGAGATACTTGATTTGAAAGGTTGGTCACTTGTTAATTCTACGTGTCACCAACGTCTCTTGGGGCTTCTCTTAATCGAGACTGTGTGGAATGTGAATGTCGATGCTAGATTCTCTCACTTGTGACTCAAACTGGGAGTTTACCAGTCTGTGGGTGACCTTAAAGCTGGTAGCTTTCTACTTGGTAGCTCCCCACAAACAGAGCACCTCCATCCTGTGAGGGCGACAATAGCTGTATCAGAATCTGCTTTGTGGAGCACGTGGTGATTCAGAGGCCATCTTCCCTGTCAACATCAGTATCTGTGCTGACCTCCACCCATTCCAAACCGTACCAGTGATTCCTCCAATGGTAGGGGAACGGGATGTCTCTGAAGATGTGATGTGGTGAAATACTTGAATGTTTCCAACAGTCATATGTTGTCTTTTCTTGTTGATTTAATATTAAAATGAGATTCATCCCGATAGTGTCCAATCTGCTTTCAGGTCTGTCTGCACCAAAAACGCCACAGGCCTTCAGGCCTGTGTCTCTAACATCTTGTTTTGTGAGGATGATGGTGACTCTGCTCAGGAGGGAAGTGGACCAACAAGCAGGGTTGAGGCACTGATGGTGCCATCAACAGTGTCACACATCTGTTCAGCAAACACCTCGATGACCCCTGAGCCTTTGCACACGTGTTCTTTGACTTCAGCTCAGACTTCAACACGATGCAGCCACACCCGCAGGTGGGAAAACTCAAGGAGATGAGAGTGAACTCTTCATCCTGAATTGGGATCACTCCTTCGTGACTCAGTGATACAGCAGATGAGGGTCAACAGCGCCCTCGAGGACCCTGGATTAATCAGTACAGGTGCCCCAGAGGACTGTCAGAAATGGAGGCATTTGTCCAGCAGTGTGACCAGAATCACCTGTCCTGAATGAGGGGGGACAGAGATGATGTTTGATCCAAAGACTGTTGGTGACCACAGGCCAGTCGTCATTAAAAACCAAATCATTAACCATTGGATGGGTTCATGCAGGTATCTGGGGGTCCACATCAACAGTACCCTCTGCTGGAGGGGACATGTTGGAAATCTGCTCCAACTTCCAGCAGGAACTCTACATCCTACACAGACTGAGAGTCTATGGACCCTCTGTGTTGGACTAAGTGGTAGAAAATGGATGGATATATATCTAATTTTATGAAGTGTGCCACTCTCTCGTTTAGTTTTTTCTTTTGAAGCTGGACGGTCCAGGAAAAATGTATCCATGGGCACAATAAGACTATATCTTAAAAATACATTTTCAAAACAACCTGGTTTACCTTGTATGAGTGAAAGTTACCAGGTTTATGTAGAATAATGATTCACTTTATCAGAAGCCAACCACGCAGTACTCGTAAAGTACTCTTAAAATGAAAAAGTTAAAGCAGCATAAATTTACAATAGAAGTCTATCCTAGTCTATTTGTACTTGAGTTTGTTAGTGTGAAGACCAGAGGAAGGATTCTGTCCTGAACCGTGACTAAATGTATACGGGTGTTTATCGTTATTTGTTCGTGATCATCTGTCACGGAACTTTTCCAGGATGCCCCTGACCTCAAAACTCTTCTGACTAATTTTGTATGACGGGCTGAGTCTGCTTCTGCACAAACCTTGGTTTGCCTTGTGCCTGTGACGTGCAGTGACGGTAATATTGAACTCTTGTTTTATTGTTTTATTGAAGCTTATATGGCAGTCAACCCTAACTTAACAAGCAACAATAGCAATAAATAAAATATAAAATAAATTCCAGGGGGTGATCAATAACATATGAAGCAGAGACGATCTCAAGACACTTGTGATTTTCCAGTTTTTTTAAGGAATCTGACAACATTTTGAGTCATTTATAAAAGCAGTAAACATGAATTAATATTGTAAATTGTTGTAAATTGAGATGAACCTCTTTAACTACAGGTAACAAAGGAAATGAATATCTGCTTGTGACTGACTGTAAAGTTTTCTTTACAACTTTATCAATCTCGGGGGCGCTCTAGCCGGAAGTTCAAAAGAGAGACAAATGGAAGAAATGAAGCAACAAAAAACAAAACAACGCTAGATTGAAGATGAACTTTAAACAGTCATTTTGTGTGTCGTGCACACCCCCTCGTGACGCAGCATTTGACGAATGAAGGAAGCACCGATGACTTTTGTTTCATCTGTTGTTTTACTGTCATGTTCCAGGCACAGTTTGGAAAAAATCAGTTCAGGAATATAAATAAATATTTACAAAATCTTTCTGCGTAAATATCTCATGTTACAACGTGGATGTTTGCATCTTAAAGTCCAGTGTGCCTGATGTATTTAAAAAATGATTTACTCTAAAATATATTAGGTGCCTCTTAGGTGTGCTCTGTAGAAGGAAAATAAATCAGATTATTAAAACTATATTCATTTGAACCACTTAAAGAACAATTTGCCAAAAAATTATTTTTAAAAGTAATTAGAACTAACCCAGTTCACCATAGCGTCCCCCAAGGCCGTACTGGGTCCCACTCTCTTCACCATTTATATGCTCCCCCTAAGTCAGATCATCCACTATTACAGCCCCAGCTTCCATGCTGACGACCCTCAGGTCTACCTCTCCAGCATTCCACCCCCCCCATGCTCTCTTCGCCTGGATGTCCACAAACTCAACAGCAAAACAATTTAGCTCATGGTTGTTGCACCCAGGGCCCTGTTCCAGAAGGTGGGTGACCTCATCCTGGATATTGATGGATGCTCCATCTTCCCCTCCCCAAATGTCAGCCTGGGTCTTCATTGATTTGATTTAAGTGCTGAAGCTCCTAACTGAAGGATTCCCCTCCAGGGATCAGTACCATCTGATTCAGATAAAGCTAAAACAACTTTGAAGGTTTATTTACATCAGCAGT
This sequence comes from Lagocephalus sceleratus, assembly GCA_911728415.1. Classification (NCBI taxonomy): domain Eukaryota; kingdom Metazoa; phylum Chordata; class Actinopteri; order Tetraodontiformes; family Tetraodontidae; genus Lagocephalus; species Lagocephalus sceleratus. Next base: position 455,779 of record CAJVRN010000141.1, read on the forward strand.
TCTCTTTTTAAAGGTGTGTTGGTTTTGAATAATCGGTGTTTGGATATGTTTTCCGTTTCTGGTTAGCCTCCCACCACTTGGGGGAGTGGTGGCTCTCATTTGGGAAGGCTCAAAGGTTGTGTAATTAAGCCATGAATGGATTCAGGAGTGGTTGGTGAAGGAGAGGTTGTTTGTTTTGACCGTGCAGTTTTATGTGAATAGGAAGGATGGATATAATGGGAGTAAAAAGAATAGAAACATAGACCAGGAGCGTGTGGACAGATGTTTTTTGAGTTAAAAACATTGTCAGTTAAATAAATGGGCTTTATGGAAATAGTTCACTTTTATTGCACACATCACAACAAATCCAGCAATTGGTATTAACCTTTTCATGTTTTTGGTATTGAAATGGGACACCACAAAAGGTTTAGTGCATCGCAATACGAAGCTGTTGGAACTCTTAATTAAAACAAAGATATAAAATGGTACAAAACACCCAAATATGCAATTTTGTACACATTCATATTCAGAGATATGAGAGCTATGGAGTCAGATGGTAGCAGCAAAATCTGGTTGGGTTGAGGATTTATTTGAGGGACGTTCTTGTCCAGCAGAGGAGCAGGTCTGAAGGACGTGTCCATGTTCATGTTTCCCTAATGAGAGGTGGAGGTTTCACTGAAGATAGTGGAGGCCATTCTGAACTGGGACAGCTCCTGTTTAGGTACCTGCTCAGAGTCTGCATGATGCCTCAACCTTCTAAGATCATAGGAGAGGCGGAGCAAGGATTTGATGAAGGACCAGCCAGGGTAACCACAGGTCTTGAGGGCCCTCTTGATGTGTTTATGTTCTTCCACCTTCCCCTCTGTTCTGGTGGGCACGTTCTGGGCCTGGTGGTTTAAGGTGATGACACCTAGCTTGTGTTCCAGTGGGTGGTGGGAGAAGAAGGATAAGAGTCATAAAGCTTTTATTAAAAGGCTATTTTGATGTTTTGTATTTAGGTTTTCACCAGCTCAGGCCATTGGGCAGGGATCTCCAAGCTCTTCCACAGAGCTCTTCCCTGCAGCCTTTGGGGAAGAGGGTGGAGATCTCTGCCTTAAGGGATTGGTCTGGGAGGTGCAGTGTTCCCCCATGTCGTAGGGGAGCACGCCCCCTTGCTCAGAGGGTCCTGCGATTGGTAGGATTGTGGGACGGTGGACCCAAACGCAGGCACAGGGTAATGTGGGAAGAACACAGGTTTATTTCCAACAGTACAAAAACACAAACCGCTCCTCAACAATAGGGAACAAGGGCTCTCGGGTCAACACAAAAATCACCCTACAGGGAAAATCCAAAAGAACAAAACTATACCTCCCCACGAACCGGGATGTCCGGGGAACGGACGAGTGGGGGATCTGGGCAGACGGGCACGGGGTTCTGGACGGGAGTCAAACGAGACACAGACCAGAGTGAACGAGAGAGCAAGACAAAGATAACAACAACAACCCAACAGCTTCCGCTGTCGGCCATGGGCCCTATGAAGGGCAGGTAATTGCGGGCTCCAGCTCAGGTGCGCGACCTCCTGCTGGTCTCATGTCAGTGTTTGGCGCCCCCTATGGGGGAAGAGGAGCGCCAGACCCTGACAGCGATGACCTAGCAGCTGGTTGAGATAAAGCTGGGAGAGGGTCCAGCAGCCCCCCCGTTAGCCCACTACCCACACATGAATGACTGTTGACTATTTGATATTTATTTTACACCGTCAGGCCACTGACATTCAGCTGTTTCACATAACTGGTTTCCTGATTGGGCCACACTAAACTGGTTCTTCTGGTTGGGCCACATCAGCTTCTCAGAACCCCTTGTCTCTCTTGTCCTCAGGTTTCCTGTTTCCTCTCCCTGACAGAGTCACTGAGAACTTCTCTTCTAGCTCCGTGTCTCCTGGCTCCCGGGGCCCAGGCGCTGGTCCACCTCCTGCTTTCAGGTCAACACTTCACTTCTTCTCACATTGTCTCTCTGACTGGATGTCTCCTGTTGTTTCCTGTCCTGTCCAACTCTCACGTTGTTTTGGTAGCAGCTAAATGCTAGTTCAGATTGAAGTCTGTTTATCTATGGGGGCCCCTGATGGAGCCACGTGCATATTTACACCGCATCAAATGGCTGAAGCCTTCAGGTCAAGATGACGCACAACTTCTTCAGGACAATATTGAATGGTTTGACAGTCGTGACTCTGGATGAGGGGGCGGGTTCTGACCAATCAGCAATCATTTAATTGCCTTAATGTTTTGCATATCCTTTGATAAAAAGTTTCTGGAACATCTGGGACCCCATTTATCATTGTAGATACACCATTTTACATCTTTTTACCTCCGCCAAGGAGGTTATGTTTTTGCCGGTGTCTGTCTGTCTGTCTTTCTGTCTGTCTGTCTGTCTGTCTGTCTGTGTGTTAGCAACATAACTCAAAAAGTTATGGACCAATTTTGATTAAATTTGTTGGAAATGTGAAAAGGAAGAAGTGATTTCATTTTGGGGGTGATCCGGAAGAAATCCTGGATTCTGGATCACTTTGAAATTTTTGTTAACATTGTGGTAAATGGGGCCAAATATTTTGTTTCTCAATATCTCGGTTAATTATTGACCAAACCCCATGAAATTTGACTTAAGGATGGACAATGGGATCCTCTATCATATTCCAAAGGCTGATACGGATCTGATCCAGAAGATGGATTTTATTTCAATTTATATAAACTTGGCGGAGGTCTGTGCTCTCCGAGTGCTTTCTAGTTACACCCTTTCACACCCTTTTCTCCCATTTGTGTGAACACACTTTTCTCCTCAAATGTTGATCTCTCAAACCCTGAAAAAGTTCATACGTTCACCCCCCCGACCACGGTGGACCTGATATACACCTTTGTTGAAGACAGGAGGAGTTGGTGACGCTGGTGCTGAGTCAGTGAATCAGAGGAAAGGTGGGGGGGGGGGGTCCATGGATTGATGACAGGACAAAGGTGGGGGGTCCATGGATTGATGACAGGATAAAGGTGGGGGGTCCATGGATTGATGACAGGATGAACGTGGGGGGGTCTATGGATTGATGACAGGATAAACACTCGTGTGTCCCTGGTCTGTACAACCCAGTCCAAATCAAACACCTCCTGCATTGATGGAGAAGGACTGGACAAAAATCTTCACTCTCCTTTTTATTGATATTGACTGACCTCCAGGACTTAAGCTACTGTCTCCCACTGACCTCCAGGACTTAAGCTGCTGTCTCCTCTGACCTCCATGGTCTGCTCTGACCCTACAGGGTCTCCCTCTTACCTCTGACCCTCTGACCCCTCAGGGTCTCCCTCAGACCCTCTGACCTCCAGGACTGAAGCTGCTGTCTCCCACTGACCTCCAGGACTGAAGCTGCTGTCTCCTCTGACCTCCATGGTCTGCTCTGACCCTACAGGATCTCCCTCTTACCTCTGACCCTCTGACCCTCAGGGTCTCCCTCAGACCCTTTGACCCTCCAGGACTGAAGCTGCTGTCTCCTCTGACCTCCAGGGCTGAAGCTGTTGTTTCCCTCTGACCCTCCAGGGTGTCCTCTGACCCTTTGACCCTCCAGTCCAAGACTCTCTCGGGGGATTGGGGTTTCCAGGTGAACCTTCTCAGAACCCTCCCAGTGTGCTACTGGTGAAGAATCATGCCAACAGTTATCTCGCTGGTCTGAGCTTCTGAAGCTTTGAGCTCTTCAGAGAGGTCCTAGTCTTGGTGGCCTCCCTCCCTCCTAGACTGTGCTGCCCCCTGCTGGAGCTCTGATACATTACCTCAGACACTTTAAAAGCGAGAATATTTGCACACCTCACTCATCTGTCATCTTTCCCTCCACAGATGAATCCGCCAAATTCGAAGAAAGCTCTGTATGTGGCAGCAGCCACCATCTGCCTCATCTGCATCGCTGGCACGTATGTTCTCTACATGCAGTTCTCAGCTCCCCTCTGTCAGTATCCCAGCTACAGCCAGGACCACAGTCAGCTGGAGACACACGAGGAGCCACCTGAGAAGCCCATAGTTCTAGTGTGGTTCTGGCCTCTCAGTGTCAAGTTCGATTTCAAGGATTGCTCCACCCACTTCCAGATTGACAGCTGCATCCTGACTGATGACAGATCTCTGTACAGCAAAGCAAAAGGAGTCATTTTCTACCACAAAGACACGACATGGTACACCGGCAGCATGCCCAACGATCCACGTCCCTATTTTCAGAGGTGGATTTGGTTCAATGTGG
>CAJVRN010000141.1:467500-542500 GCA_911728415.1 Lagocephalus sceleratus
AGGAGGAACATGTGGGGGACAGCTGGAGCTGAGGGACAGGAGGAACATGTGGGGGACAAGAGGAACATGTGGGGGACAGCTGGAGCTGAGGGACAGGAGGAACATGTGGGGGACAGCTGGAGCTGAGGGACAGGAGGAACATGTGGGGGACAGGAGGAACATGTGGGGGACAAGAGGAACATGGGGACAGGAGGAACATGTGGGGGACAGCTGGAGCTGAGGGACAGGAGGAACATGTGGGGGACAAGAGGAACATGTGGGGGACAAGAGGAACATGTGGGGGACAGCTGGAGCTGAGGGACAGGAGGAACATGTGGGGGACAAGAGGAACATGTGGGGGACAAGAGGAACATGTGGGGGACAAGAGGAACATGTGGGGGACAGCTGGAGCTGAGGGACAAGAGGAACATGTGGGGGACAAGAGGAACATGTGGGGGACAGCTGGAGCTGAGGGACAAGAGGAACATGTGGGGGACAGGAGGAACATGTGGGGGACAGCTGGAGCTGAGGGACGTACCCGCTTGTCCTCCAGGACTTTGCGGACGTAGACGGTGGCCTGCGTGTACTCCCGGAGGTCCCTCTGCTGCTGGAACAGGAAGCTCTCTCGACACTCCCAACACAGATCTGGACAGGACAGCAAAGGCGTCAGCGCCGCTCCTCCGTCGTCACGGCGACGGAGGAGCGGCGCTCACCCGGCTGAGTGGTGTAGTGAGCCGAGGGCCCCTCGGGGCCCGTCCTCGTCACACAGCGGATGGAGATCTGCTGGTCCACGATGAAGAGCCGGCTGATGACCTCCCACTCGCCGGGCCAGAGCAGAGCTATGCTGAGCAAGACAGACCGGGCCGGGTTAGAGCGGGTTAGGGTTAGAACAGGTTAGGGTTAGAGTGGGTTAGGGTTAGAACAGGTTAGGGTTAGAACGGGTTAGGGTTAGAACAGGTTAGGGTTAGAGCGGGTTAGGGTTAGAACAGGTTAGGGTTAGAGCGGGTTAGGGTTAGAACAGGTTAGGGTTAGAGTGGGTTAAGGTTAGAACGGGTTAGGGTTAGAACAGGTTAGGGTTAGAGTGGGTTAGGGTTAGAACAGGTTAGGGTTAGAACGGGTTAGGGTTAGAACAGGTTAGGGTTAGAACGGGTTAGGGTTAGAACAGGTTAGGGTTAGAGCGGGTTAGGGTTAGAACAGGTTAGGGTTAGAGTGGGTTAGGGTTAGAACGGGTTAGGGTTAGAACAGGTTAGGGTTAGAGTGGGTTAGGGTTAGAACAGGTTAGGGTTAGAGTGGGTTAAGGTTAGAACAGGTTAGGGTTAGAGTGGGTTAGGGTTAGAACGGGTTAGGGTTAGAACAGGTTAGGGTTAGAGTGGGTTAAGGTTAGTATAGGTTAGGGTTAGAACGGGTTAGGGTTAGTACGGGTTAAGGTCAGAATGGGTTAAGGTTAGTACAGGTTAGGGTTAGAACAGGTTAGGGTTAGAGCGGGTTAGGGTTAGAATGGGTTAAGGTTAGTATCGGTTAGGGTTAGAGCGGGTTAGGGTTAGAACGGGTTAAGGTTAGTACGGGTTAGGGTGGGTTGGGGTTAGCGGGGGTTAGGATTCAGGTTAGAGTGGGTTAAGGTTAGTACGGGTTAGGGTTAGGGAGGGTTAGGGTGGGTTGGGGTTAGAGCGGGTTAGGGTTAGGGTTAGTACGAGTTAGGGTTAGGGTGGGTTGGGGTTAGCGGGGGTTAGGATTCAGGTTAGAGTGGGTTAAGGTTAGTACGGGTTAGGGTTAGTACGGGTTAGGGTGGGTTGGGGTTAGCGGGGGTTAGGATTCAGGTTAGAGTGGGTTAAGGTTAGTACGGGTTAGGGTTAGTACGGGTTAGGGTGGGTTGGGGTTAGAGCGGGTTAGCATTCAGGTTAGAGCGGGTTAGGATTCAGGTTAGAGTGGGTTAGAGCGGGCTAGGGAGGAGCGTCGGGCGGATAGGACAACTCACTGCTGCGCGTCTCCGTTGATCAGGGAGTCGTAGGTGAACATGAAGCCTCCGTGAGGACACAGCAGCAGCGTGTTGCCCACGTTGGACACGGGCGAAGATTTCGTGGGCCTCCTGCACCACCAACAGACGGGTGAGAACCTGTCCTGGGGGGTCAACGCGAGGCCCGGGCCACACTTACCTGATGAACTTCTTCCACTCGTCCACAAAAAACAGAGGAACGATGTAGAGAACATCAGTGCCCTGCAGAGAGAGGGGGGCATCATTTCCTCACATCACTGACGGGTGAACTGGACTCAGATTATCTGGACTCAGATTATCTGGACTCAAATGAACTGGACTCAGATTATCTGGACTCAGATTATCTGGACTCAGATGAACTGGACTCATATAATCTGGACTCATATTATCTGGGCTCATATAATCTGGACTCATATAATATGGATTCATATAATCTAGATTTATAATCTGGACTCATTATCTGGACTCATATTATCTGGACTCATATAATATGGGCTCATATTATCTGGACTCAGATGAACTGGACTCATATAATCTGGACTCATATTATCTGGGCTCATATAATCTGGACTCATATAATATGGATTCATATAATCTTGATTTATAATCTGGACTCATTATCTGGACTCATATAATATGGACTCAAATAATATGGACTCATATAATCTGGACTCATATAATCTGGACTCATATAATCTGGACTCATATAATCTGGGCTCATATTATCTGGGGTCTACCTGAGGCCACTTGGAGAGCACTGGCCGGTTCTTCTCGTGGAAGAGGTTGAGTAGCTGGTTCTTCTGGTCCAGGGCCATCATTTTACTGACCGCCTCATTGTCCTTTTCCTCTTGCTCCAGCATCTGGACACACGGGAGGACAGGCGTCCACCAGCAGCTCACACACCAGCTCCATCTCAACAAGGCCAGGGCTGCAGACCACTCACCAGACACTGCTGACAGGCCTCCTGGTTCTGGCTGAACTCTGGAGCTTTAGGGAAGTACTCCCTGAGCTTGGCCCACACCTCGGGGGACACCAGCTTCCGTTCCGTCTCCTGGATACTGAGACCCCCTGCAGGGGACACGCATCACACACACGTTGGCGGCTGCGCCTCAGAGCGCCAACAGCTGGGCGCCGACGGAACGTCACCGTGACTGCAGACGATGTCTTCATTAAAGGTCTTCATGTCCTCCTCGTTCCCTTCAGACAGCTCGGGGCCCGACTCTGCAGACAGCAGACAGACCGGCGCGTCACACACACACACACACACACGCTCCGGGGGGGGGTGAAGAACGACTGAACCAGCTTCAGCTCAGGTGAGACAGTAACTGTTTCCAGGGCGATGGCTGTGAGCTCAGCTGGACCAAATCAACACTTGGCCGCTCCCTCATCTGATCCGGACCTGATCTGGACCTGATCCGGACCTGATCTGGACCTGATCTGGACCCGATCTGGACCTGATCCGGACCCGATCTGGACCTGATCCGGACCCGATCTGGATCTGATCCGGACCCGATCTGGATCTGATCCAGACCTGATCTGGACCCGATCTGGATCTGATCCAGACCCGATCTGGACCTGATCCGGACTCCAGAGGAGGTTTCCCTTCACGGACTAGAGCTCCGCCCCCTGCTGGTGCAAACAGTCACTGCCTCCGTCAGCGAGCGTGCGCTGCAGGTGCCAGACTCCCGTCAGGGTCGGGGGTCCAGAGAGTCTGACCTTTGCTGTTGCTGTGTGGTCCCTGCCCGTTGGTCTGGACGCTGCAGGGCTTGACGCCCTGCTCGTCCTCCTCCAGCTGGTGCATGGCCAGCTGCCTCCAGCTGCGCAGGGAGGCTTTGCCCACCCAGAAGCTGTGGCCACTGACAGGGACACACGGGTCAGGACTCCAGCAGAACCACGGGTCAGCGCCCCAGAGGGCCGGCGCGCTCTCACCTGGCCGCCCGCTTCACGAGGTTGGACACCTCCTTGTAGTCTTCGTTGAGCTGGTTCTTCAGCCGCAGCGCTCCACACCGCTGGCCCACGCACTCTCGGCACAGACACGAGTCTGGGACACAGGACACGGTCAAGGACAAGCTGCTGGGCTGATGCCGTCTGAGGGACAGGGACGGCTGCTGGACAGTCCCTCTGCACCAGTGTGTTCTGGTGTGTGTGAAGCTCAGGTGTGTGTGTGTGTGTGTGTAGCCCAGGTGTGTGTGTGTGTGTGTGTGTGCAGCCCAGGTGTGTGTGTGAAGCTCAGGTGTGTGTGTGTGTGTGTGTGTGAAGCTCAGGTGTGTGTGTATGAAGCTCAGGTGTGTGTGTGTGTGTGTGTGTGTGTGAAGCTCAGGTGTGTGTGTGTGTGTAGCCCAGGTGTGTGTGTGTGTGTGTGTAGCCCAGGTGTGTGTGTGTGTGTGTCTGTAAAGCTCAGGTGTGTGTGTGTGTGTGTGTGTGTGTGTGTGTGTGAAGCTCAGGGTGTGTGTGTGTGTGTGTGTGTGTGTGAAGCTCAGGTGTGTGTGTGTAGCCCAGGTGTGGGTGTGTGTGTGTGTGTGTAGCCCAGGTGTGTGTGTGTGTGTCTGTAAAGCTCAGGTGTGTGTGTGTGTGTGTGAAGCTCAGGTAGGTGTGTGTGTGTGTGTGTGTGTGTGTGTGAAGCTCAGGTAGGTGTGTGTGTGTGTGTGTGTGTGTGTGAAGCTCAGGTGTGTGTGTGTGTGTGTGTGTGAAGCTCAGGTGTGTGTGTGTAGCCCAGGTGTGGGTGTGTGTGTGTGTGTGTGTGTGTGTGTGTGTGTGTAGCCCAGGTGCGTCCCAGCCCCCGTCTCTGGCTGGACCCTCACCGTCCAGCCGCGGTCCCCCGCCGTAGCGCTCGTACAGCAGCTGCGCGGCCTGCTGCGACACCCTCTTGGAGTCCCCCACCTTGTCTGGGTGCAGCTTGCCGTGAGAACACAGGAAGTGTGTGTTGTCGATTTCCTTGGTTGCCGTGGAATCGTCCAGCCACTTCTTGAGCCAGTCCAGAGGGATGAACTCATAGGGCTGGCCTGAGCAGAGAGACCAGAGGCATATGGAACCAGCATCTGGGCCGGCCCAGCATTCTGCTGCAATCGTGTATGTGAGATGACATGAGCCTGCTCAGAGGGTGTGTGTGTGTGTGTGTGTCTGACTACGTGAGCTCTACTGTGACTCTAGTAGCTCTGTGGTGCCTCAGTGAACTGGACTGTGTTTGAGAATGTTGGGGATGTTTTTACCGACCGTCTCTTGCGGGTAATAGCTCGTAGAGCTCCTTCACCTCCTCATGCTTGGCTTTGCCCTTATCCACGCTCTGTTTTCTCATGTCTGCCATCTCACTGCACCACTCCTCAAATTTGTGGTTGTCTTGGTCCACCAACCTCTGAAGAAAAGCTGAGGGACGCAGGCGTGAGTGAGGCCTGTGCGGAGGCGGGGGGGCGGCGGCGGCGCTCACCTGGCACCTCGACACTGGTCCTGCAGGAGTCTGAGCTCTGCTCCTCCTGGACCTTGTAGACCAGCATGTAGGCGTTTCTGGAGCAGTGGTAGCCTTTCGTGCACTTTGGTTTCCTGCTCTGAGATTTGACCGTCTCGGCTGAGAGGAGGACAAAGAGCGGGTGAAGCTGTCGCCGAGGCCGCCGTCGCCACGGTGACCACGTCCAGACCGTCCACGCGTCTTACCGATGTCTTCCTCGATGCCCAGCTGAAGCTTCTTGCCTTCCATCTTCTCGATTTCCTCGTCGTTGAACTTGTACCAGTCGCCGGTGTGGGCGTCCTTCACGTGGGCGATGTAGTGGCCGGAGTACGCGCTGATGCCGCAATGGATCAGCACCGCGCTCAGCTCGTACACGCAGCTCCGGTCTGCAGGACCAGGACCAGCACAGCGTCACCAGGGCGTCCCCCCAGGACCGGACCGGCGGACCACCAAGTTGAACAAGCCCCGGTACCTGCTTTTCCCTCCAGGAAGGGGCCCATGTCCAGCTGCTCCGGAAAACTGATGAAGGTGTTGAGCTTCTTCTTGTGGCCCGTTTGTCTGGAGGAGGACGCAGAGCAGCCGTCAGGTGTGTGTGTGTGTGTGTGTGTGTGTGTGTGCTGCGAGGGCCGCGCTCGGAGGAGCAGCTCACCTGTCAAAGACGAAGCGCATGAGCTGCAGGTTGAGCGTGGGGGGGAGGCTGTGCAGGCGGATCCTGCGGGTGGCGCTCTGCTTGCTCTGACAGCTCTCGCAGAAGTAGCGGTTGTCCCCGTCCAGCTTCTCCTCCTGCAACACAACAGGTAACCGTGGTAACACCCCCAAACATCAGCCGGGTCCCAGTGCCGACACGACTACACGTCCTGTGGAACCAAAGAGGCTTCCTGAGTCTTTGATGGAGGTGTGTGGAGCGGCGGGAGGCTCCACCCCCCCGTCGGTGCTCGGACGACTACCTTCAGGAACTCGGTGACACACTCCATCAGGTTCTTGTGGCCCTGGATGTTGAGCTCCAGCTCGTAGAACCTGGAGGGCAGCGCCGAGGAGCGGCCGCACTGGTTACAGCTGCAGAAGAAAGGCGCACAATCACCCAGCGGCTCCTCCCCCCACCAGCGTGCAGGGAGCAGAAGGGCTGCTCACACGGTCACGTAGGAGAACTGCCCACAGAACTGCCTCTGGATCACGTCCTGCAGGCTGCTGTTCTTCTGCTTGGACAGCGTGTTCTCCAGCAGGGACAGGAAGAGCTTGGAGAACTCCTGCGCGTCCTGGAACAAGAGGGGGGGGCAGGGTGGGGGGGGGGGCGCGTGAGGGGGGTCACTGCAGCGGGCCGGGGGCGCCGACCTACCTGCTGCTGGCCCATGTCCAGGCCCAGAGCCTTGACCAGGCCCGAGGGGTCGATGTACTTCCTGTTGCTGTTCTGCAAGAGCGCAAACAGATACTGCAGATGCTCACAGATGGACTGGGGCTCGTAGTCTGAGAGACGACAACAACGACAACAGCAGCTGAGTACGCGGCTCCGCCCAGGCCCGGCCGGGCCCGCGCGCCACACCCACCGGAGCCGGCGCTGTGCTCCTGCGCCCGCCAGTTGCTGCACTCGTACAGGCTGCGGCGCAGCTCCAGGTTGTGGAACCACACCTGCAGGAAGGTGTTGACGTAGCAGGTGGCGCCCAGGTTGGTCAGCCCCACGAAGGTGTTCTGGGGGGACAAGACCGCGTTGGTGCCGGGGGGAGGGGGGGAGACAAACCTTGTCCCGACGCTCCGAATTTGGGTCGTCGATGTTGTGGAAGGTGTTTTCGTCGATCTCTCCCAGCCACGCCTGCTCGCCGATCGCTACCAGGCAGTTGGGGTTCCCTTTGCAGTTCCTCCTGCAGCACACACACACACACACACACACACACACACACACACACACACACACACACACACACGAGATGAAAGGGTTAAAGACGCTCCAGCACGCCTCCGCTGACACCCAAGGACACACACAGGTGGGACACACACGTGGTCCCATCTCACACACACCAACACACACACACCAACACAATCACACACACCAACACAATCACACACACCAACACAATCACACACACACACCAACACACACACATCAACACACACACACCAACACAATCACACACACCAACACACACACATCAACACAATCACACACACACACATCAACACAATCACACACACATCAACAAAATCACACACACACACACCAACACAATCACACACACATCAACACAATCACACACACCAACACACACACATCAACACAATCACACACACACACACCAACACAATCACACACACCAACACACACACATCAACACAATCACACACACACACATCAACACAATCACACACACATCAACACAATCACACACACACACACCAACACAATCACACACACATCAACACAATCACACACACACACACCAACACAATCACACACACATCAACACAATCACACACACCAACACACACACATCAACACAATCACACACACACACACCAACACAATCACACACACCAACACACACACATCAACACAATCACACACACACACATCAACACAATCACACACACATCAACACAATCACACACACACACACCAACACAATCACACACACATCAACACAATCACACACACACACACCAACACAATCACACACACATCAACACAATCACACACACACACATCAACACAATCACACACGTCAAACAAAAGCCTCCAGCCTGGAGGACTCTGACTGTCCTGCTGTCTCTCCTGTCTTGTTTTAGTTCACTAGTGTCCTTGTCCCCTCCCCCCGTCCTGTCCCCTACTGTGTCCTGTCCCCTCCCCCGTCCTGTCCCCTACTGTGTCCTGTCCCCTCCCCCCGTCCTGTCCCCTACTGTGTCCTGTCCCCTCCCCCGTCCTGTCCCCTACTGTGTCCTGTCCCCTCCCCCCGTCCTGTCCCCTACTGTGTCCTGTCCCCTCCCCCCGTCCTGTCCCCTACTGTGTCCTGTCCCTCCCCGTCCTGTCCCCTACTGTGTCCTGTCCCCTCCCCCGTCCTGTCCCCTACTGTGTCCTGTCCCCTCCCCCTGTCCTGTCCCCTACTGTGTCCTGTCCCCTACTGTGTCCTGTCCCCTACTGTGTCCTGTCCCCTCTCCCCGTCCTGTCCCCTACTGTGTCCTGTCCCCTGGTAGCTCCAGCCTGTCTTGTGTCAAAGGACCCAGCCTTTCTGTCCTGTCCCCTACTGTGTCCTGTCTCCCCCTGCCCCCCTGCCCCCCCTGCCCCCCCTGCCCCCCTCACCTGCAGCTGCCCCTCCTGCAGGCCGCCAGGTTCACCCGGTAGGCCGTCTCGATGTGCTCCTGGGTGATGTCCTCGGGCTTCACCGTGTCCACCCAGCGCCAGGCCGCCTTCTCCAGCTGCAAGCGGGGCGCCATGGTGCTGGTGCTGGGGGACAGACGGACGGGGGGACACACGGGGGGACAGACAGGGGGACACACGGGGGACACACGGACGGGGGGACAGACAGGGGGACACACGGGGGGACAGACAGGGGGACAGTTAGTCCCGGCTCCACCTCCGCAGCTCCGGCGGCTAACCCGGCTGTCCTCGCCGGCCCCCCCCGGTCACAACATGGTCCCACGACCCGCAGCAGCAGAACAAAGCATCAAGGCAGGAGGATGAAGACAACAAAGCGGTGACGTAGGACCCGCCTTTAGCTACCGGCGTTAGCCGCCTAGCTCCGCTCCGCTCCGGACGGACTCAAGACTAACACGCGACTTCATTGGGTCACAATCAAATGTTTTCGAACCTGTCGTGCGTGCAGCTACTTGACAGAGCCACGTGTGTATGTTCACATTTTATTCGGGTGTATTTTAGAGTTAGCGCCCTGAACACTTCAGAAGACAAATGTTTACTCTGCTCGGTCACCGCCACGTCACTGCCGAGCGCCCGTGACGTCACACGCCCGCGACGCGAGCGATTCAGGTCAACGCTTTATTTTTAATGTTTAATAAATAAATTATAAACATAAAACAGGATTAATACAAATATATAAATACACGAACATACAATACTACAAATATAGAATAATGCAAATATTGAGTAATACAAATATAGAATAATACAATGTGTTTGTGGCATATTATTCAATGATTCATTTTGTGACTCCATATATAAAGAAAATATACATACATACACATATATACATATATACACATGCATACATGCAAACATATATACATATATACACATACATACATATATATACACACACACATGCATACATACATACATACATACATACATACATACATACATACATACATACATACATACATACATACATACACACATACATACATACAAATACACACACACACACACACACATACATACATACACATATACATACATACATCATACATACATACAAATATACATATATACACATACATACATATACACACATACATACATTCTTACATACATACAAATATACATATATACACATACATACATATATATACACACACACACATGCATACACACACACACATGCATACATACATACATACATACATACATACACACATACATACATACAAATACACACACACATACATACATACACACACATACATACATTCTTACATACATACAAATATACATATATACACATACATACATATACACACATACATACACATGCATACATACATACATACATACACAGAGACACACACATACATAAATACATACATACACAGAGACACACGCATACATAAATACATACATACACAGAGACACACGCATACATAAATACATACATACACAGAGACACACACATACATAAATACATACATGCATACATAATTAAATTAAAATGTATCCAATACATACATCGCCAATAACCATACAAATTGTCTCACGCTTTTCAAGGCCTGAAATCTCCAGATAGGCCAGAGGGGGGCGGTAGAAAGGAAAAACTGCTGTTTAACAGGAAGAAACCTTAATCTTTATAGTACTTGAAAGTCTTAGTAGTAATACTGTGGCCAATAGTGTCAAATGCAGCACTAAGATCTAGAAAGTCTAGAAACAAGTCCACTGGAGCCACGAGGAGATCATTAGTAACCTTGACAAGAGCCGTTTGTGTACTATGATGAGCTCTAACGCCTGACTGAAACTCTTCAAATGAACCACTCCTGTTTAAATGGGCACACAACTGACTGGAAACAACCTTTTCTTCAATTCAGATAGATCATATGCTGTTCTAGTGCTACAGAGAGTTTATTGTGAGTTGTTAAACTATCCTTCCAGGCTACGTGAGCTTCTTCAGAATTAGTAGAATGCCAAACTCTTTCCAGTTTACGTGCTGCTGCTTTAAACTATTCACCTCTGAATTATACCATGGGGCCATTCTGCTCTGATTTCAAACCTTTTTCAGAGGAGCAACTAAATTTAAGGTTTACTTAGAGACGCTGTACTGCTATCAACCAAATCATCTATTTGTGTTGGAGTTAAATTATGGTTGCTGTGATGCAGATCAAGATAAGACACTGATGTAAACAGTGAAGGAAGTAACTCCTTATATCTTCTTACAGTACCATCAGACAAGTGTCTATCATGACAGAATGCCTTTCTAGTTTCAGAGAAACCTGTTATTGTAAATTCAAATGTTATAAGGAAATTATCTGTCCAAAGAGAGTTATGGGTAAATATTGTCAAATTGAGATTCTATAGTATAGAATCTGAATACCGTGTGTTAGGACCTAAGATCTAAGGTGTGATTGAAGCCGTGAGTTGGTCTGTTCACATTCTGGGAAAAGACAATTGAATCTAATAAGGACAGAAATGAAGAGCTGAGACTGTCACTGCTAACATCAGCATGGACGTTAAAGTCTGTTACTGTAATGACTTTATCTGTTCTAAGCACTGTGACGGCTCTGTCGTGCCTCACTGTTGTGGGGCCTCACTGGAGGGTCCATTCCCTGGCGGACCTGCAGGGGGAGGGCCAGTGTTCCCAGTGGAGCCAGCACATTCACCTGCTCACCTGTGGCCTACCTGCTGATGGCTTCAGGTATAAAGAGCTGTCTGGAGAGCGTCGGGGGGAAGCCTCTCTTCTGATCTGGTGTGCTGGAGTTCATCAGCCGTGCACTGAGCTTGCCACGTTCCGTAGCCTGAGGGCCTCAAGAGTTCGGGCGCCCCCCCCTTTGTGATGACTTGGACTCTTCCTCTTTTGGTTCCACTTGGTTTTGTAATAAATGTGATGGTGGTTGGAAATCCTCATCTTTGGTCTCCCGTTTTATGTCATGATACCCTGAGCCAAGTGTTCATGAGGTATGGGGGCTCGTCCGGGATCTGAACGTGTGAATTTGGATCGTGCATTTTGGTGGGTACACTTTGAAGGTAACGTGGTGATAACGATACCTCTTTGTTAATTGAGTAAGACGTGCGTAATACGCTTGGGCAGCTGGAAAGTTATCAGCTGTTTTGTTTTGGGGAAGACCGATTTTGAGTTTAATGGCAAAAATTCCTTAGTTGGGGTATAAAAAGCAAGTGAAGGCTCTTTTTTTTTTTTAAAAAAAAAAAGCTGATTAGTTTAAGATTACGCGTCCTTTCAAAAGTAGCAGTCTCACCGGAGAGTTCCCTGTGGTAGGTTGTAGTGTGCTTTTGCGCTGTTTGTTGTTTTAGCTTGTTGGTTTTGCACTGCGGCTTGGGTGGAAGACACAATCGTGGTTGAAGGCTTTCCGCAGTCTGGGAAGCCCGTTGCTCGTGTTTAAAGATCTCTGCTCTGGGGTGCGAAGACGAGGGTTGAGCTTAGAGGAGGGTGCGTAGATACGGGGATCTCTCCATAGCGCATTCGTAATCTCCTCTATTGATGGCCTGTGGCTGAATTCTCTGTTGTTTCAGTAGTTTTTGTGAACGTATACATGGACTAAACAATGAATGATGATGATAATTTTATTTCTGCTCCATCAGAAAGGTTATTGAAAGCGCTTACGAGAAACCAACTGTTTGATGTGGTAAACCATTATGGTATTGATTTGTCTGTTTCCAAGAGTTGTAATAAAGAAGAGCTGTGTGAATTTATTTTGCAAGCTTTAATGGAGAGAGAAATTTTGCAGACAACCCAACAAGAGGCTGTGGCTCCTAAAAGGACTCTGTGGGATGGCTCCGATTTAACATTTGAACAACGCAAAGAACTGTTGTTGCTGCAGAGAGCAGATGATTTTGGAACACGAACAGCAAATGCAAAAACAGAGATTGGAGTCACAAGCAAGAGAAAGTGAAAGATTACTGGAGTACGAACGTTTATAATGTCAGGAAAAAGGCAGAGAACAGAATAGCCTGTTTCAGATGGTCAAGTTCCTTCCTAATTTCAACGAGCGTGACCCTGATGTGTTTTTTTTTTTTGTCTTTTCAAACATGTTCTTGCTGATCGATCGGATGCTGATCAAGTGCTGCTGCTCCAAAAGGTCCTGGTAGGTAAGGGGCAGGAGGCGTTGTCTCCATCTGAGAAGCTGTCCTCCCAGTGCGTAAAAGCATATGAGCTCATATGTCGAACATGGAACAAAGTGGAGAAACAAACACATGTTGATGTGGCAACAGGTCAGTTTATGTAATCGGTGGTGTACAGCTGTGGGCGTAAAGACATTCCAGGAGCTTTTTGATCTGGTCGTTCTGGAACAGTTTAAAAACATTGGGCCTCATTCACGAACTGTTCTTACGAACAAATTTGTTAAGTCCCACTTACGAACATTTTACGAAGATTGTGGCATTCATGATTTTCTTCGTATCCTGGATTTATGCGTAGGTAAGAATAAATCCTACGAACACTCAGGAGCACTCTTACGCACATTTCAGTGTCGACATGTTGGCATGGTTGTGTTTTCTTCTCTTGTGCAGTTCAATAAAATTCAATACAGTAAACCCTCGTTTATCACGGGGTTACGTTCCGCAAATAACCCGCTATAGACGAAATCCGTGAAGTAAACAGCTTTATTTTGTACAATTATTTCACAGGTTTTAAGGCCGTAAAACCCCTAACCACACACTTTTATACCCTTTTCTCACAGGCTTTAACATTTTCTCATAGTTAAACACTTTCAAAGTTCAAACTTCTTCCTCCGTCTTTTGGGTGCGACCGCAGGTGCACTGCTGCGTAATACTGATGCACTGTAAAAAAAAAATCTGTGAAGCCGAGAGAAGTGATTATAGTTATAGCGAGGGCTTTAGGGGATCGAGCATATGTCCTGGCTCCCTGGCCTCCTGACACCAGTGACCAACCCTCAGACTCCACAGGACATTTTATTCAACCAGATGCATGCGCGCAGTCGCTCCACCATTGAACGCACCATCGGCATTTTAAAGGGGCGCTGGATGTGTTTGGACACAGCAGGTGACACACACTGTTTTTGTTATAAAACCTGCTTAGATTACGTTTATTCATCTAACGTATGAGTCTCCCTCACCATTACAGGTCTGTAGGATAACCATGACCTGCTGTGTCCTGCACAACATCGCTATGAAGCGTGGTGTCCCTCTTCCCCCTCAGCCACAACCCCGTGAGGATGTGCGTCCTGACGCAGTGATGGGGCCAGACTGCAGGCACACGGTTCACGTTCAAGCACAATTATTTCACCCGTTTTTGAATAAAATGCGTTATTGTCACAATTTCAGTCTAACAGTCTTGATTCACTTTAAAAAGATTTGCTTTGGGCGTTGTGCTGCTTTGTGCTCTGTCTACAGGGCCCTGCTGCAGCTCCTTTTATGGGCATTAGTGGGCGGTGACTTATGCTAATCGTATGTTAATTAGACTCACCTCGCACGCGCTCCCAACGTACGCATAGATGGCATTCACCAATCTACGAACACAGCTGCGAACAATTCTGATACTTACGAACGCGTTGGTGAATCTGGCGTAGGGTTTCCTTAAGAAACTTCTTAAGAACAACTTAAGAAAGAATCTAAGAAGATTCTTAAGAACATATCGGTGAATGAGGCCCATTCTGCCTGAGCGACGTACGTAAATGAACATCAAATTAAAAGTGCAGTGCAAGCGGCTGTATTAGCTGATGAGTTTATCTTGACACACAAGTGTCTACTCCACTAAGTCTTTTCGAGACACGTCACACACACGTGCGTCGAGAGCACTGAGAATGATTTTGGTAGACGGCTTGATCGATCATCTCCAGTAAAATCAGACTTTAAAAACACATCACGGCAAGCGGCTGAAACAGACGATAAGTGTTGTTATTGCTTTGAAGTCGGATATTGGAGAAAGGGTTGTCCTGTCCTGAACGATCGGCCTCGTGTTCCTCAGCCCGTGGGTGCACTGTGTGTCTCCAAAGCCAGCGCGCTGCAAAGGCAGTGTTGTCCTCTGACGACCGGGAGGCGTTGGACAAAAATGATGATTCTCCGTTCATCACGCAAGGCACCGTGTCTTTAGTTGGCGATACCAATAAAATTAAAGTGAACATTTTGAGGGACCCGGGCTCTGCGACAACCCTCATTCGGGAGGGTGTGTTCAAATTTTCTGATGTGTCTGATACTGGTGCAACAGTCCTTGTTGTTGGGGCTGGCTGGAGGGTCCATTCCCTGGCGGACCTGCAGGGGGAGGGCCAGTGTTCCCAGTGGAGCCAGCACATTCACCTGCACACCTGTGGCCTACCTGCTGATGGCTTCAGGTATAAAGAGCTGTCTGGAGAGCGTCGGGGGGAAGCCTCTCTTCTGATCTGGTGTGCTGGAGTTCATCAGCCGTGCACTGAGCTTGCCACGTTCCGTAGCCTGAGGGCCTCAAGAGTTCGGGCCCCCCCCCCTTTGTGATGACTTGGACTCTTCCTCTTTTGGTTCCACTTGGTTTTGTAATAAATGTGATGGTGGTTGGAAATCCTCATCTTTGGTCTCCCGTTTTATGTCATGATACCCTGAGCCAAGTGTTCATGAGGTATGGGGGCTCGTCCGGGATCTGAACGTGTGAATTTGGATCGTGCATTTTGGTGGGTACACTTTGAAGGTAACGTGGTGATAACGATACCTCTCTGTTAATTGAGTAAGACGTGCGTAATACGCTTGGGCAGCTGGAAAGTTATCAGCTGTTTTGTTTTGGGGAAGACCGATTTTGAGTTTAATGGCAAAAATTCCTTAGTTGGGGTATAAAAAGCAAGTGAAGGCTCTTTTTTTTTTTTTTAAAAAAAAAAAGCTGATTAGTTTAAGATTACGCGTCCTTTCAAAAGTAGCAGTCTCACCGGAGAGTTCCCTGTGGTAGGTTGTAGTGTGCTTTTGCGCTGTTTGTTGTTTTAGCTTGTTGGTTTTGCACTGCGGCTTGGGTGGAAGACACAATCGTGGTTGAAGGCTTTCCGCAGTCTGGGAAGCCCGTTGCTCGTGTTTAAAGATCTCTGCTCTGGGGTGCGAAGACGAGGGTTGAGCTTAGAGGAGGGTGCGTAGATACGGGGATCTCTCCATAGCGCATTCGTAATCTCCTCTATTGATGGCCTGTGGCTGAATTCTCTGTTGTTTCAGTAGTTTTTGTGAACGTATACATGGACTAAACAATGAATGATGATGATAATTTTATTTCTGCTCCATCAGAAAGGTTATTGAAAGCGCTTACGAGAAACCAACTGTTTGATGTGGTAAACCATTATGGTATTGATTTGTCTGTTTCCAAGAGTTGTAATAAAGAAGAGCTGTGTGAATTTATTTTGCAAGCTTTAATGGAGAGAGAAATTTTGCAGACAACCCAACAAGAGGCTGTGGCTCCTAAAAGGACTCTGTGGGATGGCTCCGATTTAACATTTGAACAACGCAAAGAACTGTTGTTGCTGCAGAGAGCAGATGATTTTGGAACACGAACAGCAAATGCAAAAACAGAGATTGGAGTCACAAGCAAGAGAAAGTGAAAGATTACTGGAGTACGAACGTTTATAATGTCAGGAAAAATGCAGAGAACAGAATAGCCTGTTTCAGATGGTCAAGTTCCTTCCTAATTTCAACGAGTGTGACCCTGATGTGTTTTTTTTTTTTGTCTTTTCAAACATGTTCTTGCTGATCGATCGGATGCTGATCAAGTGCTGCTGCTCCAAAAGGTCCTGGTAGGTAAGGGGCAGGAGGCGTTGTCTCCATCTGAGAAGCTGTCCTCCCAGTGCGTAAAAGCATATGAGCTCATATGTCGAACATGGAACAAAGTGGAGAAACAAACACATGTTGATGTGGCAACAGGTCAGTTTATGTAATCGGTGGTGTACAGCTGTGGGCGTAAAGACATTCCAGGAGCTTTTTGATCTGGTCGTTCTGGAACAGTTTAAAAACATTGGGCCTCATTCACGAACTGTTCTTACGAACAAATTTGTTAAGTCCCACTTACGAACATTTTACGAAGATTGTGGCATTCATGATTTTCTTCGTATCCTGGATTTATGCGTAGGTAAGAACAAATCCTACGAACACTCAGGAGCACTCTTACGCACATTTCAGTGTCGACATGTTGGCATGGTTGTGTTTTCTTCTCTTGTGCAGTTCAATAAAATTCAATACAGTAAACCCTCGTTTATCACGGGGTTACGTTCCGCAAATAACCCGCTATAGACGAAATTCGTGAAGTAAAGAGCTTTATTTTGTACAATTATTTCACAGGTTTTAAGGCCGTAAAACCCCTAACCACACACTTTTATACCCTTTTCTCACAGGCTTTAACATTTTCTCATAGTTAAACACTTTCAAAGTTCAAACTTCTTCCTCCGCCTTTTGGGTGCGACCGCAGGTGCACTGCTGCGTAATACTGATGCACTGTAAAAAAAAAATCTGTGAAGCCGAGAGAAGTGATTATAGTTATAGCGAGGGCTTTAGGGGATCGAGCATATGCCCGGGCTCCCTGGCTGTTGACACCAGTGACCAACCCTCAGACTCCACAGGACATTTTATTCAACCAGATGCATGCGCGCAGACGCTCCACCATTGAACGCACCATCGGCATTTTAAAGGGGCGCTGGATGTGTTTGGACACAGCAGGTGACACACCCTGTTTTTGTTATAAAACCTGCTTAGATTACGTTTATTCATCTAACGTATGAGTCTCCCTCACCATTACAGGTCTGTAGGATAATCATGACCTGCTGTGTCCTGCACAACATCGCTATGAAGCGTGGTGTCCCTCTTCCCCCTCAGCCACAACCCCGTGAGGATGTGCGTCCTGACGCAGTGATGGGGCCAGACTGCAGGCACACGGTTCACGTTCGAGCACAATTATTTCACCCGTTTTTGAATAAAATGCGTTATTGTCACAATTTCAGTCTAACAGTCTTGATTCACTTTAAAAAGATTTGCTTTGGGCGTTGTGCTGCTTTGTGCTCTGTCTACAGGGCCCTGCTGCAGCTCCTTTTATGGGCATTAGTGGGCGGTGACTTATGCTAATCGTATGTTAATTAGACTCACCTCGCACGCGCTCCCAACGTACGCATAGATGGCATTCACCAATCTACGAACACAGCTGCGAACAATTCTGATACTTACGAACGCGTTGGTGAATCTGGCGTAGGGTTTCCTTAAGAAACTTCTTAAGAACAACTTAAGAAAGAATCTAAGAAGATTCTTAAGAACATATCGGTGAATGAGGCCCATTCTGCCTGAGCGACGTACGTAAATGAACATCAAATTAAAAGTGCAGTGCAAGCGGCTGTATTAGCTGATGAGTTTATCTTGACACACAAGTGTCTACTCCACTAAGTCTTTTCGAGACACGTCACACACACGTGCGTCGAGAGCACTGAGAATGATTTTGGTAGACGGCTTGATCGATCATCTCCAGTAAAATCAGACTTTAAAAACACATCACGGCAAGCGGCTGAAACAGACGATAAGTGTTGTTATTGCTTTGAAGTCGGATATTGGAGAAAGGGTTGTCCTGTCCTGAACGATCGGCCTCGTGTTCCTCAGCCCGTGGGTGCACTGTGTGTCTCCAAAGCCAGCGCGCTGCAAAGGCAGTGTTGTCCTCTGACGACCGGGAGGCGTTGGACAAAAATGATGATTCTCCGTTCATCACGCAAGGCACCGTGTCTTTAGTTGGCGATACCAATAAAATTAAAGTGAACATTTTGAGGGACCCGGGCTCTGCGACAACCCTCATTCGGGAGGGTGTGTTCAAATTTTCTGATGTGTCTGATACTGGTGCAACAGTCCTTGTTGTTGGGGCTGGCTGGAGGGTCCATTCCCTGGCGGACCTGCAGGGGGAGGGCCAGTGTTCCCAGTGGAGCCAGCACATTCACCTGCACACCTGTGGCCTACCTGCTGATGGCTTCAGGTATAAAGACCTGTCTGGAGAGCATCGGGGGAAGCCTCTCTTCTGATCTGGTGTGCTGCAGTGGAGTTCATCAGCCGTGCACTGAGCTTGTCACGTTCCGTAGCCTGAGGGCCTCAAGAGTTCGGGCCCCCCTTTGTGATGACTTGGACTCTTCCTCTTTTGGTTCCACTTGGTTTTGTAATAAATGTGATGGTGGTTGGAAATCCTCATCTTTGGTCTCCCGTTTTATGTCATGATACCCTGAGCCAAGTGTTCATGAGGTATGGGGGCTCGTCCGGGATCTGAACGTGTGAATTTGGATCGTGCATTTTGGTGGGTACACTTTGAAGGTAACGTGGTGATAACGATACCTCTTTGTTAATTGAGTAAGACGTGCGTAATACGCTTGGGCAGCTGGAAAGTTATCAGCTGTTTTGTTTTGGGGAAGACCGATTTTGAGTTTAATGGCAAAAATTCCTTAGTTGGGGTATAAAAAGCAAGTGAAGGCTCTTTTTTTTTTTTTAAAAAAAAAAGCTGATTAGTTTAAGATTACGCGTCCTTTCAAAAGTAGCAGTCTCACCGGAGAGTTCCCTGTGGTAGGTTGTAGTGTGCTTTTGCGCTGTTTGTTGTTTTAGCTTGTTGGTTTTGCACTGCGGCTTGGGTGGAAGACACAATCGTGGTTGAAGGCTTTCCGCAGTCTGGGAAGCCCGTTGCTCGTGTTTAAAGATCTCTGCTCTGGGGTGCGAAGACGAGGGTTGAGCTTAGAGGAGGGTGCGTAGATACGGGGATCTCTCCATAGCGCATTCGTAATCTCCTCTATTGATGGCCTGTGGCTGAATTCTCTGCTGTTTCAGTAGTTTTTGTGAACGTATACATGGACTAAACAATGAATGATGATGATAATTTTATTTCTGCTCCATCAGAAAGGTTATTGAAAGCGCTCACGAGAAACCAACTGTTTGATGTGGTAAACCATTATGGTATTGATTTGTCTGTTTCCAAGAGTTGTAATAAAGAAGAGCTGTGTGAATTTATTTTGCAAGCTTTAATGGAGAGAGAAATTTTGCAGACAACCCAACAAGAGGCTGTGGCTCCTAAAAGGACTCTGTGGGATGGCTCCGATTTAACATTTGAACAACGCAAAGAACTGTTGTTGCTGCAGAGAGCAGATGATTTTGGAACACGAACAGCAAATGCAAAAACAGAGATTGGAGTCACAAGCAAGAGAAAGTGAAAGATTACTGGAGTACGAACGTTTATAATGTCAGGAAAAAGGCAGAGAACAGAATAGCCTGTTTCAGATGGTCAAGTTCCTTCCTAATTTCAACGAGCGTGACCCTGATGTGTTTTTTTTTTTTTTGTCTTTTCAAACATGTTCTTGCTGATCGATCGGATGCTGATCAAGTGCTGCTGCTCCAAAAGGTCCTGGTAGGTAAGGGGCAGGAGGCGTTGTCTCCATCTGAGAAGCTGTCCTCCCAGTGCGTAAAAGCATATGAGCTCATATGTCGAACATGGAACAAAGTGGAGAAACAAACACATGTTGATGTGGCAACAGGTCAGTTTATGTAATCGGTGGTGTACAGCTGTGGGCGTAAAGACATTCCAGGAGCTTTTTGATCTGGTCGTTCTGGAACAGTTTAAAAACATTGGGCCTCATTCACGAACTGTTCTTACGAACAAATTTGTTAAGTCCCACTTACGAACATTTTACGAAGATTGTGGCATTCATGATTTTCTTCGTATCCTGGATTTATGCGTAGGTAAGAACAAATCCTACGAACACTCAGGAGCACTCTTACGCACATTTCAGTGTCGACATGTTGGCATGGTTGTGTTTTCTTCTCTTGTGCAGTTCAATAAAATTCAATACAGTAAACCCTCGTTTATCACGGGGTTACGTTCCGCAAATAACCCGCTATAGACGAAATTCGTGAAGTAAAGAGCTTTATTTTGTACAATTATTTCACAGGTTTTAAGGCCGTAAAACCCCCTAACCACACACTTTTATACCCTTTTCTCACAGGCTTTAACATTTTGTCACAGTTAAACACTTTCAAAGTTCAAACTTCTTCCTCCGCCTTTTGGGTGCGACCGCAGGTGCACTGCTGCGTAATACTGATGCACTGTAAAAAAAAATCTGTGAAGCCGAGAGAAGTGATTATAGTTATAGCGAGGGCTTTAGGGGATCGAGCATATGCCCGGGCTCCCTGGCTGTTGACACCAGTGACCAACCCTCAGACTCCACAGGACATTTTATTCAACCAGATGCATGCGCGCAGACGCTCCACCATTGAACGCACCATCGGCATTTTAAAGGGGCGCTGGATGTGTTTGGACACAGCAGGTGACACACACTGTTTTTGTTATAAAACCTGCTTAGATTACGTTTATTCATCTAACGTATGAGTCTCCCTCACCATTACAGGTCTGTAGGATAACCATGACCTGCTGTGTCCTGCACAACATCGCTATGAAGCGTGGTGTCCCTCTTCCCCCTCAGCCACAACCCCGTGAGGATGTGCGTCCTGACGCAGTGATGGGGCCAGACTGCAGGCACACGGTTCACGTTCAAGCACAATTAGTTGCCCCGTTTTTGAATAAAATGCGTTATTGTCACAATTTCAGTCTAACAGTCTTGATTCACTTTAAAAAGATTTGCTTTGGGCGTTGTGCTGCTTTGTGCTCTGTCTACAGGGCCCTGCTGCAGCTCCTTTTATGGGCATTAGTGGGCGGTGACTTATGCTAATCGTATGTTAATTAGACTCACCTCGCACGCGCTCCCAACGTACGCATAGATGGCATTCACCAATCTACGAACACAGCTGCGAACAATTCTGATACTTACGAACGCGTTGGTGAATCTGGCGTAGGGTTTCCTTAAGAAACTTCTTAAGAACAACTTAAGAAAGAATCTAAGAAGATTCTTAAGAACATATCGGTGAATGAGGCCCATTCTGCCTGAGCGACGTACGTAAATGAACATCAAATTAAAAGTGCAGTGCAAGCGGCTGTATTAGCTGATGAGTTTATCTTGACACACAAGTGTCTACTCCACTAAGTCTTTTCGAGACACGTCACACACACGTGCGTCGAGAGCACTGAGAATGATTTTGGTAGACGGCTTGATCGATCATCTCCAGTAAAATCAGACTTTAAAAACACATCACGGCAAGCGGCTGAAACAGACGATAAGTGTTGTTATTGCTTTGAAGTCGGATATTGGAGAAAGGGTTGTCCTGTCCTGAACGATCGGCCTCGTGTTCCTCAGCCCGTGGGTGCACTGTGTGTCTCCAAAGCCAGCGCGCTGCAAAGGCAGTGTTGTCCTCTGACGACCGGGAGGCGTTGGACAAAAATGATGATTCTCCGTTCATCACGCAAGGCACCGTGTCTTTAGTTGGCGATACCAATAAAATTAAAGTGAACATTTTGAGGGACCCGGGCTCTGCGACAACCCTCATTCGGGAGGGTGTGTTCAAATTTTCTGATGTGTCTGATACTGGTGCAACAGTCCTTGTTGTTGGGGCTGGCTGGAGGGTCCATTCCCTGGCGGACCTGCAGGGGGAGGGCCAGTGTTCCCAGTGGAGCCAGCACATTCACCTGCACACCTGTGGCCTACCTGCTGATGGCTTCAGGTATAAAGACCTGTCTGGAGAGCATCGGGGGAAGCCTCTCTTCTGATCTGGTGTGCTGCAGTGGAGTTCGTCAGCCGTGCACTGAGCTTGTCACGTTCCGTAGCCTGAGGGCCTCAAGAGTTCGGGCCCCCCCCCCTTTGTGATGACTTGGACTCTTCCTCTTTTGGTTCCACTTGGTTTTGTAATAAATGTGATGGTGGTTGGAAATCCTCATCTTTGGTCTCCCGTTTTATGTCATGATACCCTGAGCCAAGTGTTCATGAGGTATGGGGGCTCGTCCGGGATCTGAACGTGTGAATTTGGATCGTGCATTTTGGTGGGTACACTTTGAAGGTAACGTGGTGATAACGATACCTCTCTGTTAATTGAGTAAGACGTGCGTAATACGCTTGGGCAGCTGGAAAGTTATCAGCTGTTTTGTTTTGGGGAAGACCGATTTTGAGTTTAATGGCAAAAGTTCCTTAGTTGGGGTATAAAAAGCAAGTGAAGGCTCTTTTTTTTTTTTTAAAAAAAAAAGCTGATTAGTTTAAGATTACGCGTCCTTTCAAAAGTAGCAGTCTCACCGGAGAGTTCCCTGTGGTAGGTTGTAGTGTGCTTTTGCGCTGTTTGTTGTTTTAGCTTGTTGGTTTTGCACTGCGGCTTGGGTGGAAGACACAATCGTGGTTGAAGGCTTTCCGCAGTCTGGGAAGCCCGTTGCTCGTGTTTAAAGATCTCTGCTCTGGGGTGCGAAGACGAGGGTTGAGCTTAGAGGAGGGTGCGTAGATACGGGGATCTCTCCATAGCGCATTCGTAATCTCCTCTATTGATGGCCTGTGGCTGAATTCTCTGTTGTTTCAGTAGTTTTTGTGAACGTATACATGGACTAAACAATGAATGATGATGATAATTTTATTTCTGCTCCATCAGAAAGGTTATTGAAAGCGCTTACGAGAAACCAACTGTTTGATGTGGTAAACCATTATGGTATTGATTTGTCTGTTTCCAAGAGTTGTAATAAAGAAGAGCTGTGTGAATTTATTTTGCAAGCTTTAATGGAGAGAGAAATTTTGCAGACAACCCAACAAGAGGCTGTGGCTCCTAAAAGGACTCTGTGGGATGGCTCCGATTTAACATTTGAACAACGCAAAGAACTGTTGTTGCTGCAGAGAGCAGATGATTTTGGAACACGAACAGCAAATGCAAAAACAGAGATTGGAGTCACAAGCAAGAGAAAGTGAAAGATTACTGGAGTACGAACGTTTATAATGTCAGGAAAAGGCAGAGAACAGAATAGCCTGTTTCAGATGGTCAAGTTCCTTCCTAATTTCAACGAGCGTGACCCTGATGTGTTTTTTTTTTTTTTGTCTTTTCAAACATGTTCTTGCTGATCGATCGGATGCTGATCAAGTGCTGCTGCTCCAAAAGGTCCTGGTAGGTAAGGGGCAGGAGGCGTTGTCTCCATCTGAGAAGCTGTCCTCCCAGTGCGTAAAAGCATATGAGCTCATATGTCGAACATGGAACAAAGTGGAGAAACAAACACATGTTGATGTGGCAACAGGTCAGTTTATGTAATCGGTGGTGTACAGCTGTGGGCGTAAAGACATTCCAGGAGCTTTTTGATCTGGTCGTTCTGGAACAGTTTAAAAACATTGGGCCTCATTCACGAACTGTTCTTACGAACAAATTTGTTAAGTCCCACTTACGAACATTTTACGAAGATTGTGGCATTCATGATTTTCTTCGTATCCTGGATTTATGCGTAGGTAAGAATAAATCCTACGAACACTCAGGAGCACTCTTACGCACATTTCAGTGTCGACATGTTGGCATGGTTGTGTTTTCTTCTCTTGTGCAGTTCAATAAAATTCAATACAGTAAACCCTCGTTTATCACGGGGTTACGTTCCGCAAATAACCCGCTATAGACGAAATCCACGAAGTAAACAGCTTTATTTTGTACAATTATTTCACAGGTTTTAAGGCCGTAAAACCCCTAACCACACACTTTTATACCCTTTTCTCACAGGCTTTAACATTTTCTCATAGTTAAACACTTTCAAAGTTCAAACTTCTTCCTCCGCCTTTTGGGTGCGACCGCAGGTGCACTGCTGCGTAATACTGATGCACTGTAAAAAAAAATCTGTGAAGCCGAGAGAAGTGATTATAGTTATAGCGAGGGCTTTAGGGGATCGAGCATATGTCCTGGCTCCCTGGCCTCCTGACACCACTGACCAACCCTCAGACTCCACAGGACATTTTATTCAACCAGATGCATGCGCGCAGTCGCTCCACCATTGAACGCACCATCGGCATTTTAAAGGGGCGCTGGATGTGTTTGGACACAGCAGGTGACACACACTGTTTTTGTTATAAAACCTGCTTAGATTACGTTTATTCATCTAACGTATGAGTCTCCCTCACCATTACAGGTCTGTAGGATAACCATGACCTGCTGTGTCCTGCACAACATCGCTATGAAGCGTGGTGTCCCTCTTCCCCCTCAGCCACAACCCCGTGAGGATGTGCGTCCTGACGCAGTGATGGGGCCAGACTGCAGGCACACGGTTCACGTTCAAGCACAATTATTTCACCCGTTTTTGAATAAAATGCGTTATTGTCACAATTTCAGTCTAACAGTCTTGATTCACTTTAAAAGATTTGCTTTGGGCGTTGTGCTGCTTTGTGCTCTGTCTACAGGGCCCTGCTGCAGCTCCTTTTATGGGCATTAGTGGGCGGTGACTTATGCTAATCGTATGTTAATTAGACTCACCTCGCACGCGCTCCCAACGTACGCATAGATGGCATTCACCAATCTACGAACACAGCTGCGAACAATTCTGATACTTACGAACGCGTTGGTGAATCTGGCGTAGGGTTTCCTTAAGAAACTTCTTAAGAACAACTTAAGAAAGAATCTAAGAAGATTCTTAAGAACATATCGGTGAATGAGGCCCATTCTGCCTGAGCGACGTACGTAAATGAACATCAAATTAAAAGTGCAGTGCAAGCGGCTGTATTAGCTGATGAGTTTATCTTGACACACAAGTGTCTACTCCACTAAGTCTTTTCGAGACACGTCACACACACGTGCGTCGAGAGCACTGAGAATGATTTTGGTAGACGGCTTGATCGATCATCTCCAGTAAAATCAGACTTTAAAAACACATCACGGCAAGCGGCTGAAACAGACGATAAGTGTTGTTATTGCTTTGAAGTCGGATATTGGAGAAAGGGTTGTCCTGTCCTGAACGATCGGCCTCGTGTTCCTCAGCCCGTGGGTGCACTGTGTGTCTCCAAAGCCAGCGCGCTGCAAAGGCAGTGTTGTCCTCTGACGACCGGGAGGCGTTGGACAAAAATGATGATTCTCCGTTCATCACGCAAGGCACCGTGTCTTTAGTTGGCGATACCAATAAAATTAAAGTGAACATTTTGAGGGACCCGGGCTCTGCGACAACCCTCATTCGGGAGGGTGTGTTCAAATTTTCTGATGTGTCTGATACTGGTGCAACAGTCCTTGTTGTTGGGGCTGGCTGGAGGGTCCATTCCCTGGCGGACCTGCAGGGGGAGGGCCAGTGTTCCCAGTGGAGCCAGCACATTCACCTGCACACCTGTGGCCTACCTGCTGATGGCTTCAGGTATAAAGAGCTGTCTGGAGAGCGTCGGGGGAAGCCTCTCTTCTGATCTGGTGTGCTGGAGTTCATCAGCCGTGCACTGAGCTTGCCACGTTCCGTAGCCTGAGGGCCTCAAGAGTTCGGGCCCCCCTTTGTGATGACTTGGACTCTTCCTCTTTTGGTTCCACTTGGTTTTGTAATAAATGTGATGGTGGTTGGAAATCCTCATCTTTGGTCTCCCGTTTTATGTCATGATACCCTGAGCCAAGTGTTCATGAGGTATGGGGGCTCGTCCGGGATCTGAACGTGTGAATTTGGATCGTGCATTTTGGTGGGTACACTTTGAAGGTAACGTGGTGATAACGATACCTCTCTGTTAATTGAGTAAGACGTGCGTAATACGCTTGGGCAGCTGGAAAGTTATCAGCTGTTTTGTTTTGGGGAAGACCGATTTTGAGTTTAATGGCAAAAATTCCTTAGTTGGGGTATAAAAAGCAAGTGAAGGCTCTTTTTTTTTTTTAAAAAAAAAAGCTGATTAGTTTAAGATTACGCGTCCTTTCAAAAGTAGCAGTCTCACCGGAGAGTTCCCTGTGGTAGGTTGTAGTGTGCTTTTGCGCTGTTTGTTGTTTTAGCTTGTTGGTTTTGCACTGCGGCTTGGGTGGAAGACACAATCGTGGTTGAAGGCTTTCCGCAGTCTGGGAAGCCCGTTGCTCGTGTTTAAAGATCTCTGCTCTGGGGTGCGAAGACGAGGGTTGAGCTTAGAGGAGGGTGCGTAGATACGGGGATCTCTCCATAGCGCATTCGTAATCTCCTCTATTGATGGCCTGTGGCTGAATTCTCTGTTGTTTCAGTAGTTTTTGTGAACGTATACATGGACTAAACAATGAATGATGATGATAATTTTATTTCTGCTCCATCAGAAAGGTTATTGAAAGCGCTTACGAGAAACCAACTGTTTGATGTGGTAAACCATTATGGTATTGATTTGTCTGTTTCCAAGAGTTGTAATAAAGAAGAGCTGTGTGAATTTATTTTGCAAGCTTTAATGGAGAGAGAAATTTTGCAGACAACCCAACAAGAGGCTGTGGCTCCTAAAAGGACTCTGTGGGATGGCTCCGATTTAACATTTGAACAACGCAAAGAACTGTTGTTGCTGCAGAGAGCAGATGATTTTGGAACACGAACAGCAAATGCAAAAACAGAGATTGGAGTCACAAGCAAGAGAAAGTGAAAGATTACTGGAGTACGAACGTTTATAATGTCAGGAAAAATGCAGAGAACAGAATAGCCTGTTTCAGATGGTCAAGTTCCTTCCTAATTTCAACGAGTGTGACCCTGATGTGTTTTTTTTTTTTTGTCTTTTCAAACATGTTCTTGCTGATCGATCGGATGCTGATCAAGTGCTGCTGCTCCAAAAGGTCCTGGTAGGTAAGGGGCAGGAGGCGTTGTCTCCATCTGAGAAGCTGTCCTCCCAGTGCGTAAAAGCATATGAGCTCATATGTCGAACATGGAACAAAGTGGAGAAACAAACACATGTTGATGTGGCAACAGGTCAGTTTATGTAATCGGTGGTGTACAGCTGTGGGCGTAAAGACATTCCAGGAGCTTTTTGATCTGGTCGTTCTGGAACAGTTTAAAAACATTGGGCCTCATTCACGAACTGTTCTTACGAACAAATTTGTTAAGTCCCACTTACGAACATTTTACGAAGATTGTGGCATTCATGATTTTCTTCGTATCCTGGATTTATGCGTAGGTAAGAACAAATCCTACGAACACTCAGGAGCACTCTTACGCACATTTCAGTGTCGACATGTTGGCATGGTTGTGTTTTCTTCTCTTGTGCAGTTCAATAAAATTCAATACAGTAAACCCTCGTTTATCACGGGGTTACGTTCCGCAAATAACCCGCTATAGACGAAATTCGTGAAGTAAAGAGCTTTATTTTGTACAATTATTTCACAGGTTTTAAGGCCGTAAAACCCCTAACCACACACTTTTATACCCTTTTCTCACAGGCTTTAACATTTTGTCACAGTTAAACACTTTCAAAGTTCAAACTTCTTCCTCCGCCTTTTGGGTGCGACCGCAGGTGCACTGCTGCGTAATACTGATGCACTGTAAAAAAAAAATCTGTGAAGCCGAGAGAAGTGATTATAGTTATAGCGAGGGCTTTAGGGGATCGAGCATATGCCCGGGCTCCCTGGCTGTTGACACCAGTGACCAACCCTCAGACTCCACAGGACATTTTATTCAACCAGATGCATGCGCGCAGACGCTCCACCATTGAACGCACCATCGGCATTTTAAAGGGGCGCTGGATGTGTTTGGACACAGCAGGTGACACACACTGTTTTTGTTATAAAACCTGCTTAGATTACGTTTATTCATCTAACGTATGAGTCTCCCTCACCATTACAGGTCTGTAGGATAACCATGACCTGCTGTGTCCTGCACAACATCGCTATGAAGCGTGGTGTCCCTCTTCCCCCTCAGCCACAACCCCGTGAGGATGTGCGTCCTGACGCAGTGATGGGGCCAGACTGCAGGCACACGGTTCACGTTCAAGCACAATTAGTTGCCCGTTTTTGAATAAAATGCGTTATTGTCACAATTTCAGTCTAACAGTCTTGATTCACTTTAAAAAGATTTGCTTTGGGCGTTGTGCTGCTTTGTGCTCTGTCTACAGGGCCCTGCTGCAGCTCCTTTTATGGGCATTAGTGGGCGGTGACTTATGCTAATCGTATGTTAATTAGACTCACCTCGCACGCGCTCCCAACGTACGCATAGATGGCATTCACCAATCTACGAACACAGCTGCGAACAATTCTGATACTTACGAACGCGTTGGTGAATCTGGCGTAGGGTTTCCTTAAGAAACTTCTTAAGAACAACTTAAGAAAGAATCTAAGAAGATTCTTAAGAACATATCGGTGAATGAGGCCCATTCTGCCTGAGCGACGTACGTAAATGAACATCAAATTAAAAGTGCAGTGCAAGCGGCTGTATTAGCTGATGAGTTTATCTTGACACACAAGTGTCTACTCCACTAAGTCTTTTCGAGACACGTCACACACACGTGCGTCGAGAGCACTGAGAATGATTTTGGTAGACGGCTTGATCGATCATCTCCAGTAAAATCAGACTTTAAAAACACATCACGGCAAGCGGCTGAAACAGACGATAAGTGTTGTTATTGCTTTGAAGTCGGATATTGGAGAAAGGGTTGTCCTGTCCTGAACGATCGGCCTCGTGTTCCTCAGCCCGTGGGTGCACTGTGTGTCTCCAAAGCCAGCGCGCTGCAAAGGCAGTGTTGTCCTCTGACGACCGGGAGGCGTTGGACAAAAATGATGATTCTCCGTTCATCACGCAAGGCACCGTGTCTTTAGTTGGCGATACCAATAAAATTAAAGTGAACATTTTGAGGGACCCGGGCTCTGCGACAACCCTCATTCGGGAGGGTGTGTTCAAATTTTCTGATGTGTCTGATACTGGTGCAACAGTCCTTGTTGTTGGGGCTGGCTGGAGGGTCCATTCCCTGGCGGACCTGCAGGGGGAGGGCCAGTGTTCCCAGTGGAGCCAGCACATTCACCTGCACACCTGTGGCCTACCTGCTGATGGCTTCAGGTATAAAGACCTGTCTGGAGAGCATCGGGGGAAGCCTCTCTTCTGATCTGGTGTGCTGCAGTGGAGTTCGTCAGCCGTGCACTGAGCTTGTCACGTTCCGTAGCCTGAGGGCCTCAAGAGTTCGGGCCCCCCCCCCTTTGTGATGACTTGGACTCTTCCTCTTTTGGTTCCACTTGGTTTTGTAATAAATGTGATGGTGGTTGGAAATCCTCATCTTTGGTCTCCCGTTTTATGTCATGATACCCTGAGCCAAGTGTTCATGAGGTATGGGGGCTCGTCCGGGATCTGAACGTGTGAATTTGGATCGTGCATTTTGGTGGGTACACTTTGAAGGTAACGTGGTGATAACGATACCTCTTTGTTAATTGAGTAAGACGTGCGTAATACGCTTGGGCAGCTGGAAAGTTATCAGCTGTTTTGTTTTGGGGAAGACCGATTTTGAGTTTAATGGCAAAAGTTCCTTAGTTGGGGTATAAAAAGCAAGTGAAGGCTCTTTTTTTTTTTTAAAAAAAAAGCTGATTAGTTTAAGATTACGCGTCCTTTCAAAAGTAGCAGTCTCACCGGAGAGTTCCCTGTGGTAGGTTGTAGTGTGCTTTTGCGCTGTTTGTTGTTTTAGCTTGTTGGTTTTGCACTGCGGCTTGGGTGGAAGACACAATCGTGGTTGAAGGCTTTCCGCAGTCTGGGAAGCCCGTTGCTCGTGTTTAAAGATCTCTGCTCTGGGGTGCGAAGACGAGGGTTGAGCTTAGAGGAGGGTGCGTAGATACGGGGATCTCTCCATAGCGCATTCGTAATCTCCTCTATTGATGGCCTGTGGCTGAATTCTCTGTTGTTTCAGTAGTTTTTGTGAACGTATACATGGACTAAACAATGAATGATGATGATAATTTTATTTCTGCTCCATCAGAAAGGTTATTGAAAGCGCTTACGAGAAACCAACTGTTTGATGTGGTAAACCATTATGGTATTGATTTGTCTGTTTCCAAGAGTTGTAATAAAGAAGAGCTGTGTGAATTTATTTTGCAAGCTTTAATGGAGAGAGAAATTTTGCAGACAACCCAACAAGAGGCTGTGGCTCCTAAAAGGACTCTGTGGGATGGCTCCGATTTAACATTTGAACAACGCAAAGAACTGTTGTTGCTGCAGAGAGCAGATGATTTTGGAACACGAACAGCAAATGCAAAAACAGAGATTGGAGTCACAAGCAAGAGAAAGTGAAAGATTACTGGAGTACGAACGTTTATAATGTCAGGAAAAAGGCAGAGAACAGAATAGCCTGTTTCAGATGGTCAAGTTCCTTCCTAATTTCAACGAGCGTGACCCTGATGTGTTTTTTTTTTTGTCTTTTCAAACATGTTCTTGCTGATCGATCGGATGCTGATCAAGTGCTGCTGCTCCAAAAGGTCCTGGTAGGTAAGGGGCAGGAGGCGTTGTCTCCATCTGAGAAGCTGTCCTCCCAGTGCGTAAAAGCATATGAGCTCATATGTCGAACATGGAACAAAGTGGAGAAACAAACACATGTTGATGTGGCAACAGGTCAGTTTATGTAATCGGTGGTGTACAGCTGTGGGCGTAAAGACATTCCAGGAGCTTTTTGATCTGGTCGTTCTGGAACAGTTTAAAAACATTGGGCCTCATTCACGAACTGTTCTTACGAACAAATTTGTTAAGTCCCACTTACGAACATTTTACGAAGATTGTGGCATTCATGATTTTGTTCGTATCCTGGATTTATGCGTAGGTAAGAATAAATCCTACGAACACTCAGGAGCACTCTTACGCACATTTCAGTGTCGACATGTTGGCATGGTTGTGTTTTCTTCTCTTGTGCAGTTCAATAAAATTCAATACAGTAAACCCTCGTTTATCACGGGGTTACGTTCCGCAAATAACCCGCTATAGACGAAATTCGTGAAGTAAAGAGCTTTATTTTGTACAATTATTTCACAGGTTTTAAGGCCGTAAAACCCCTAACCACACACTTTTATACCCTTTTCTCACAGGCTTTAACATTTTGTCACAGTTAAACACTTTCAAAGTTCAAACTTCTTCCTCCGCCTTTTGGGTGCGACCGCAGGTGCACTGCTGCGTAATACTGATGCACTGTAAAAAAAAAAATCTGTGAAGCCGAGAGAAGTGATTATAGTTATAGCGAGGGCTTTAGGGGATCGAGCATATGCCCGGGCTCCCTGGCTGTTGACACCAGTGACCAACCCTCAGACTCCACAGGACATTTTATTCAACCAGATGCATGCGCGCAGTCGCTCCACCATTGAACGCACCATCGGCATTTTAAAGGGGCGCTGGATGTGTTTGGACACAGCAGGTGACACACACTGTTTTTGTTATAAAACCTGCTTAGATTACGTTTATTCATCTAACGTATGAGTCTCCCTCACCATTACAGGTCTGTAGGATAACCATGACCTGCTGTGTCCTGCACAACATCGCTATGAAGCGTGGTGTCCCTCTTCCCCCTCAGCCACAACCCCGTGAGGATGTGCGTCCTGACGCAGTGATGGGGCCAGACTGCAGGCACACGGTTCACGTTCAAGCACAATTAGTTGCCCGTTTTTGAATAAAATGCGTTATTGTCACAATTTCAGTCTAACAGTCTTGATTCACTTTAAAAAGATTTGCTTTGGGCGTTGTGCTGCTTTGTGCTCTGTCTACAGGGCCCTGCTGCAGCTCCTTTTATGGGCATTAGTGGGCGGTGACTTATGCTAATCGTATGTTAATTAGACTCACCTCGCACGCGCTCCCAACGTACGCATAGATGGCATTCACCAATCTACGAACACAGCTGCGAACAATTCTGATACTTACGAACGCGTTGGTGAATCTGGCGTAGGGTTTCCTTAAGAAACTTCTTAAGAACAACTTAAGAAAGAATCTAAGAAGATTCTTAAGAACATATCGGTGAATGAGGCCCATTCTGCCTGAGCGACGTACGTAAATGAACATCAAATTAAAAGTGCAGTGCAAGCGGCTGTATTAGCTGATGAGTTTATCTTGACACACAAGTGTCTACTCCACTAAGTCTTTTCGAGACACGTCACACACACGTGCGTCGAGAGCACTGAGAATGATTTTGGTAGACGGCTTGATCGATCATCTCCAGTAAAATCAGACTTTAAAAACACATCACGGCAAGCGGCTGAAACAGACGATAAGTGTTGTTATTGCTTTGAAGTCGGATATTGGAGAAAGGGTTGTCCTGTCCTGAACGATCGGCCTCGTGTTCCTCAGCCCGTGGGTGCACTGTGTGTCTCCAAAGCCAGCGCGCTGCAAAGGCAGTGTTGTCCTCTGACGACCGGGAGGCGTTGGACAAAAATGATGATTCTCCGTTCATCACGCAAGGCACCGTGTCTTTAGTTGGCGATACCAATAAAATTAAAGTGAACATTTTGAGGGACCCGGGCTCTGCGACAACCCTCATTCGGGAGGGTGTGTTCAAATTTTCTGATGTGTCTGATACTGGTGCAACAGTCCTTGTTGTTGGGGCTGGCTGGAGGGTCCATTCCCTGGCGGACCTGCAGGGGGAGGGCCAGTGTTCCCAGTGGAGCCAGCACATTCACCTGCACACCTGTGGCCTACCTGCTGATGGCTTCAGGTATAAAGACCTGTCTGGAGAGCATCGGGGGGAAGCCTCTCTTCTGATCTGGTGTGCTGCAGTGGAGTTCGTCAGCCGTGCACTGAGCTTGTCACGTTCCGTAGCCTGAGGGCCTCAAGAGTTCGGGCCCCCCCCCCTTTGTGATGACTTGGACTCTTCCTCTTTTGGTTCCACTTGGTTTTGTAATAAATGTGATGGTGGTTGGAAATCCTCATCTTTGGTCTCCCGTTTTATGTCATGATACCCTGAGCCAAGTGTTCATGAGGTATGGGGGCTCGTCCGGGATCTGAACGTGTGAATTTGGATCGTGCATTTTGGTGGGTACACTTTGAAGGTAACGTGGTGATAACGATACCTCTTTGTTAATTGAGTAAGACGTGCGTAATACGCTTGGGCAGCTGGAAAGTTATCAGCTGTTTTGTTTTGGGGAAGACCGATTTTGAGTTTAATGGCAAAAGTTCCTTAGTTGGGGTATAAAAAGCAAGTGAAGGCTCTTTTTTTTTTTTTTAAAAAAAAAGCTGATTAGTTTAAGATTACGCGTCCTTTCAAAAGTAGCAGTCTCACCGGAGAGTTCCCTGTGGTAGGTTGTAGTGTGCTTTTGCGCTGTTTGTTGTTTTAGCTTGTTGGTTTTGCACTGCGGCTTGGGTGGAAGACACAATCGTGGTTGAAGGCTTTCCGCAGTCTGGGAAGCCCGTTGCTCGTGTTTAAAGATCTCTGCTCTGGGGTGCGAAGACGAGGGTTGAGCTTAGAGGAGGGTGCGTAGATACGGGGATCTCTCCATAGCGCATTCGTAATCTCCTCTATTGATGGCCTGTGGCTGAATTCTCTGTTGTTTCAGTAGTTTTTGTGAACGTATACATGGACTAAACAATGAATGATGATGATAATTTTATTTCTGCTCCATCAGAAAGGTTATTGAAAGCGCTTACGAGAAACCAACTGTTTGATGTGGTAAACCATTATGGTATTGATTTGTCTGTTTCCAAGAGTTGTAATAAAGAAGAGCTGTGTGAATTTATTTTGCAAGCTTTAATGGAGAGAGAAATTTTGCAGACAACCCAACAAGAGGCTGTGGCTCCTAAAAGGACTCTGTGGGATGGCTCCGATTTAACATTTGAACAACGCAAAGAACTGTTGTTGCTGCAGAGAGCAGATGATTTTGGAACACGAACAGCAAATGCAAAAACAGAGATTGGAGTCACAAGCAAGAGAAAGTGAAAGATTACTGGAGTACGAACGTTTATAATGTCAGG
This sequence comes from Lagocephalus sceleratus, assembly GCA_911728415.1. Classification (NCBI taxonomy): domain Eukaryota; kingdom Metazoa; phylum Chordata; class Actinopteri; order Tetraodontiformes; family Tetraodontidae; genus Lagocephalus; species Lagocephalus sceleratus. Next base: position 501,891 of record CAJVRN010000141.1, read on the forward strand.
AAAAAGGCAGAGAACAGAATAGCCTGTTTCAGATGGTCAAGTTCCTTCCTAATTTCAACGAGCGTGACCCTGATGTGTTTTTTTTTTTGTCTTTTCAAACATGTTCTTGCTGATCGATCGGATGCTGATCAAGTGCTGCTGCTCCAAAAGGTCCTGGTAGGTAAGGGGCAGGAGGCGTTGTCTCCATCTGAGAAGCTGTCCTCCCAGTGCGTAAAAGCATATGAGCTCATATGTCGAACATGGAACAAAGTGGAGAAACAAACACATGTTGATGTGGCAACAGGTCAGTTTATGTAATCGGTGGTGTACAGCTGTGGGCGTAAAGACATTCCAGGAGCTTTTTGATCTGGTCGTTCTGGAACAGTTTAAAAACATTGGGCCTCATTCACGAACTGTTCTTACGAACAAATTTGTTAAGTCCCACTTACGAACATTTTACGAAGATTGTGGCATTCATGATTTTGTTCGTATCCTGGATTTATGCGTAGGTAAGAATAAATCCTACGAACACTCAGGAGCACTCTTACGCACATTTCAGTGTCGACATGTTGGCATGGTTGTGTTTTCTTCTCTTGTGCAGTTCAATAAAATTCAATACAGTAAACCCTCGTTTATCACGGGGTTACGTTCCGCAAATAACCCGCTATAGACGAAATTCGTGAAGTAAAGAGCTTTATTTTGTACAATTATTTCACAGGTTTTAAGGCCGTAAAACCCCTAACCACACACTTTTATACCCTTTTCTCACAGGCTTTAACATTTTGTCACAGTTAAACACTTTCAAAGTTCAAACTTCTTCCTCCGTCTTTTGGGTGCGACCGCAGGTGCACTGCTGCGTAATACTGATGCACTGTAAAAAAAAATCTGTGAAGCCGAGAGAAGTGATTATAGTTATAGCGAGGGCTTTAGGGGATCGAGCATATGCCCGGGCTCCCTGGCTGTTGACACCAGTGACCAACCCTCAGACTCCACAGGACATTTTATTCAACCAGATGCATGCGCGCAGTCGCTCCACCATTGAACGCACCATCGGCATTTTAAAGGGGCGCTGGATGTGTTTGGACACAGCAGGTGACACACACTGTTTTTGTTATAAAACCTGCTTAGATTACGTTTATTCATCTAACGTATGAGTCTCCCTCACCATTACAGGTCTGTAGGATAACCATGACCTGCTGTGTCCTGCACAACATCGCTATGAAGCGTGGTGTCCCTCTTCCCCCTCAGCCACAACCCCGTGAGGATGTGCGTCCTGACGCAGTGATGGGGCCAGACTGCAGGCACACGGTTCACGTTCAAGCACAATTAGTTGCCCGTTTTTGAATAAAATGCGTTATTGTCACAATTTCAGTCTAACAGTCTTGATTCACTTTAAAAAGATTTGCTTTGGGCGTTGTGCTGCTTTGTGCTCTGTCTACAGGGCCCTGCTGCAGCTCCTTTTATGGGCATTAGTGGGCGGTGACTTATGCTAATCGTATGTTAATTAGACTCACCTCGCACGCGCTCCCAACGTACGCATAGATGGCATTCACCAATCTACGAACACAGCTGCGAACAATTCTGATACTTACGAACGCGTTGGTGAATCTGGCGTAGGGTTTCCTTAAGAAACTTCTTAAGAACAACTTAAGAAAGAATCTAAGAAGATTCTTAAGAACATATCGGTGAATGAGGCCCATTCTGCCTGAGCGACGTACGTAAATGAACATCAAATTAAAAGTGCAGTGCAAGCGGCTGTATTAGCTGATGAGTTTATCTTGACACACAAGTGTCTACTCCACTAAGTCTTTTCGAGACACGTCACACACACGTGCGTCGAGAGCACTGAGAATGATTTTGGTAGACGGCTTGATCGATCATCTCCAGTAAAATCAGACTTTAAAAACACATCACGGCAAGCGGCTGAAACAGACGATAAGTGTTGTTATTGCTTTGAAGTCGGATATTGGAGAAAGGGTTGTCCTGTCCTGAACGATCGGCCTCGTGTTCCTCAGCCCGTGGGTGCACTGTGTGTCTCCAAAGCCAGCGCGCTGCAAAGGCAGTGTTGTCCTCTGACGACCGGGAGGCGTTGGACAAAAATGATGATTCTCCGTTCATCACGCAAGGCACCGTGTCTTTAGTTGGCGATACCAATAAAATTAAAGTGAACATTTTGAGGGACCCGGGCTCTGCGACAACCCTCATTCGGGAGGGTGTGTTCAAATTTTCTGATGTGTCTGATACTGGTGCAACAGTCCTTGTTGTTGGGGCTGGCTGGAGGGTCCATTCCCTGGCGGACCTGCAGGGGGAGGGCCAGTGTTCCCAGTGGAGCCAGCACATTCACCTGCACACCTGTGGCCTACCTGCTGATGGCTTCAGGTATAAAGACCTGTCTGGAGAGCATCGGGGGGAAGCCTCTCTTCTGATCTGGTGTGCTGCAGTGGAGTTCGTCAGCCGTGCACTGAGCTTGTCACGTTCCGTAGCCTGAGGGCCTCAAGAGTTCGGGCCCCCCCCCCTTTGTGATGACTTGGACTCTTCCTCTTTTGGTTCCACTTGGTTTTGTAATAAATGTGATGGTGGTTGGAAATCCTCATCTTTGGTCTCCTGTTTTATGTCATGATACCCTGAGCCAAGTGTTCATGAGGTATGGGGGCTCGTCCGGGATCTGAACGTGTGAATTTGGATCGTGCATTTTGGTGGGTACACTTTGAAGGTAACGTGGTGATAACGATACCTCTTTGTTAATTGAGTAAGACGTGCGTAATACGCTTGGGCAGCTGGAAAGTTATCAGCTGTTTTGTTTTGGGGAAGACCGATTTTGAGTTTAATGGCAAAAGTTCCTTAGTTGGGGTATAAAAAGCAAGTGAAGGCTCTTTTTTTTTTTTTTAAAAAAAAAAGCTGATTAGTTTAAGATTACGCGTCCTTTCAAAAGTAGCAGTCTCACCGGAGAGTTCCCTGTGGTAGGTTGTAGTGTGCTTTTGCGCTGTTTGTTGTTTTAGCTTGTTGGTTTTGCACTGCGGCTTGGGTGGAAGACACAATCGTGGTTGAAGGCTTTCCGCAGTCTGGGAAGCCCGTTGCTCGTGTTTAAAGATCTCTGCTCTGGGGTGCGAAGACGAGGGTTGAGCTTAGAGGAGGGTGCGTAGATACGGGGATCTCTCCATAGCGCATTCGTAATCTCCTCTATTGATGGCCTGTGGCTGAATTCTCTGTTGTTTCAGTAGTTTTTGTGAACGTATACATGGACTAAACAATGAATGATGATGATAATTTTATTTCTGCTCCATCAGAAAGGTTATTGAAAGCGCTTACGAGAAACCAACTGTTTGATGTGGTAAACCATTATGGTATTGATTTGTCTGTTTCCAAGAGTTGTAATAAAGAAGAGCTGTGTGAATTTATTTTGCAAGCTTTAATGGAGAGAGAAATTTTGCAGACAACCCAACAAGAGGCTGTGGCTCCTAAAAGGACTCTGTGGGATGGCTCCGATTTAACATTTGAACAACGCAAAGAACTGTTGTTGCTGCAGAGAGCAGATGATTTTGGAACACGAACAGCAAATGCAAAAACAGAGATTGGAGTCACAAGCAAGAGAAAGTGAAAGATTACTGGAGTACGAACGTTTATAATGTCAGGAAAAAGGCAGAGAACAGAATAGCCTGTTTCAGATGGTCAAGTTCCTTCCTAATTTCAACGAGTGTGACCCTGATGTGTTTTTTTTTTTTTTGTCTTTTCAAACATGTTCTTGCTGATCGATCGGATGCTGATCAAGTGCTGCTGCTCCAAAAGGTCCTGGTAGGTAAGGGGCAGGAGGCGTTGTCTCCATCTGAGAAGCTGTCCTCCCAGTGCGTAAAAGCATATGAGCTCATATGTCGAACATGGAACAAAGTGGAGAAACAAACACATGTTGATGTGGCAACAGGTCAGTTTATGTAATCGGTGGTGTACAGCTGTGGGCGTAAAGACATTCCAGGAGCTTTTTGATCTGGTCGTTCTGGAACAGTTTAAAAACATTGGGCCTCATTCACGAACTGTTCTTACGAACAAATTTGTTAAGTCCCACTTACGAACATTTTACGAAGATTGTGGCATTCATGATTTTGTTCGTATCCTGGATTTATGCGTAGGTAAGAATAAATCCTACGAACACTCAGGAGCACTCTTACGCACATTTCAGTGTCGACATGTTGGCATGGTTGTGTTTTCTTCTCTTGTGCAGTTCAATAAAATTCAATACAGTAAACCCTCGTTTATCACGGGGTTACGTTCCGCAAATAACCCGCTATAGACGAAATCCACGAAGTAAACAGCTTTATTTTGTACAATTATTTCACAGGTTTTAAGGCCGTAAAACCCCTAACCACACACTTTTATACCCTTTTCTCACAGGCTTTAACATTTTCTCATAGTTAAACACTTTCAAAGTTCAAACTTCTTCCTCCGCCTTTTGGGTGCGACCGCAGGTGCACTGCTGCGTAATACTGATGCACTGTAAAAAAAAAATCTGTGAAGCCGAGAGAAGTGATTATAGTTATAGCGAGGGCTTTAGGGGATCGAGCATATGTCCTGGCTCCCTGGCCTCCTGACACCAGTGACCAACCCTCAGACTCCACACGACATTTTATTCAACCAGATGCATGCGCGCAGTCGCTCCACCATTGAACGCACCATCGGCATTTTAAAGGGGCGCTGGATGTGTTTGGACACAGCAGGTGACACACACTGTTTTTGTTATAAAACCTGCTTAGATTACGTTTATTCATCTAACGTATGAGTCTCCCTCACCATTACAGGTCTGTAGGATAATCATGACCTGCTGTGTCCTGCACAACATCGCTATGAAGCGTGGTGTCCCTCTTCCCCCTCAGCCACAACCCCGTGAGGATGTGCGTCCTGACGCAGTGATGGGGCCAGACTGCAGGCACACGGTTCACGTTCAAGCACAATTATTTCACCCGTTTTTGAATAAAATGCGTTATTGTCACAATTTCAGTCTAACAGTCTTGATTCACTTTAAAAAGATTTGCTTTGGGCGTTGTGCTGCTTTGTGCTCTGTCTACAGGGCCCTGCTGCAGCTCCTTTTATGGGCATTAGTGGGCGGTGACTTATGCTAATCGTATGTTAATTAGACTCACCTCGCACGCGCTCCCAACGTACGCATAGATGGCATTCACCAATCTACGAACACAGCTGCGAACAATTCTGATACTTACGAACGCGTTGGTGAATCTGGCGTAGGGTTTCCTTAAGAAACTTCTTAAGAACAACTTAAGAAAGAATCTAAGAAGATTCTTAAGAACATATCGGTGAATGAGGCCCATTCTGCCTGAGCGACGTACGTAAATGAACATCAAATTAAAAGTGCAGTGCAAGCGGCTGTATTAGCTGATGAGTTTATCTTGACACACAAGTGTCTACTCCACTAAGTCTTTTCGAGACACGTCACACACACGTGCGTCGAGAGCACTGAGAATGATTTTGGTAGACGGCTTGATCGATCATCTCCAGTAAAATCAGACTTTAAAAAACACATCACGGCAAGCGGCTGAAACAGACGATAAGTGTTGTTATTGCTTTGAAGTCGGATATTGGAGAAAGGGTTGTCCTGTCCTGAACGATCGGCCTCGTGTTCCTCAGCCCGTGGGTGCACTGTGTGTCTCCAAAGCCAGCGCGCTGCAAAGGCAGTGTTGTCCTCTGACGACCGGGAGGCGTTGGACAAAAATGATGATTCTCCGTTCATCACGCAAGGCACCGTGTCTTTAGTTGGCGATACCAATAAAATTAAAGTGAACATTTTGAGGGACCCGGGCTCTGCGACAACCCTCATTCGGGAGGGTGTGTTCAAATTTTCTGATGTGTCTGATACTGGTGCAACAGTCCTTGTTGTTGGGGCTGGCTGGAGGGTCCATTCCCTGGCGGACCTGCAGGGGGAGGGCCAGTGTTCCCAGTGGAGCCAGCACATTCACCTGCGCACCTGTGGCCTACCTGCTGATGGCTTCAGGTATAAAGAGCTGTCTGGAGAGCATCGGGGGGAAGCCTCTCTTCTGATCTGGTGTGCTGCAGTGGAGTTCATCAGCCGAGCACTGAGCTTGCCACGTTCCGTAGCCTGATGGCCGCAGGAGTTGGGGTCCCACCCCCTTTGTGATGACTTGGATTCTTCCTCTTTTGGTTCCACTTGGTTCTGTAATAAATATTATGGTGGTTGGAAATCCTCATCTTTGGTCTCCTGTTTTATGTCATGATACCCTGAGCCAAGTATTCATGACAGCACTAAATCACACAAGAACTCAGAAGGTTAGGAGGAGTTCAGAAGCAATAGGAAGAGTTAGGATTAGGCAGGAGGAGTTAGTGAGAGTTTGAAAGTGAGGAAGTGTTTGGAAGAGTTATCAATTCAAATCAATCTTTATTTATACAGCGTCTTATACAATCAAAATAGTTTCAAGGCCTTTCCAGGATCCCAGGACCTAACCCCAGACAAGCAACAGTGGCAAGGAAACACTCCCCTTTAACAGGAAGAAACCTTGAGCAGGACCAGGCTCATGTAGGGGGACCCTCCTGATGATGGACAGATGGGTAGAGAGAGAGGAGAGGAGAGGGAGAGGAGAAGGAGAAAGAGAGGAGAAGAAGGAGAGGAGAGGAAACCATGACCCAGTGTGGTGACAGAGGCCTGTCAGGTGATCATGTTTCTGGACCCTCAGCCTCGGCCTATAGCAGCATAACTAGTATCTTAACCTGGTGATCCTATAGCAGCATAACTAGTATCTTAACCTAGTGATCCTATAGCAGCATAACTAGTATCTTAACCTAGTGATCCTATAGCAGCATAACTAGTATCTTAACCTAGTGATCCTATAGCAGCATAACTAGTATCTTAACCTAGTGATCCTATAGCAGCATAACTAGTATCTTAACCTAGTGATCCTATAGCAGCATAACTAGTATCTTAACCTGGTGATCCTATAGCAGCATAACTACTATCTTAACCTAGTGATCCTATAGCAGCATAACTAGTATCTTAACCTAGTGATCCTATAGCAGCATAACTAGTATCTTAACCTGGTGATCCTATAGCAGCATAACTAGTATCTTAACCTAGTGATTAGAGACCCCCTAAGTATGATCATTAGTCTGTCTATGATAGTAACTGAACTACAAGGTTAGTAACAATAAGCTTTATCAAAGAGGCAGGTTTTAATTTTAAAAGTAGAGATGGAGTCAGCCTCCCGTACCTGGACAGGGAGCTGGTTCCATAGCAGGGGGGCCTGGTAGCTAAATGCTACATGCTGTCACCTGCTGGAATCATGCTGGTTGTCTTTCCAGTGTCAGCTCTGTTTCCCCTAAATGAATCAGGTTTGGTGCTCTCAAGGGTCCAGACAGGAAATCTTAGAGGTTAAGAGATGTTTTCCATGGCTGCCCGGATCACCGAGAAGAACCTGAGCCCACTGGTCCTTCTCTCTTGTTCCCATTTGAAAAAAATGGGTTCACCAACAATGTCCTCGTCCCACAGAACATCAAAGAAGATCCACAGGAGATCTGCAAAACAAAGACAACATGAGACACATTCTAGTGTTTCCACATCCTGTTCCAAAGTTCACATTAGTTCCAGCAGTTGGGAGTTCTCTAACTCTTGTTCATGATCACTGCTGTGTGGCTGCTGGCGCCTCCTACAGGTAGATGATGGAAGATACTCACATTGTCCACCGTCCACGGAGCTGGTGATCTCCTGCAGAGCATCGAGGGCCTCCAGCTGTTTGTGCTCATCGGTCAGGAACGCTTTCAGCAGTCCTGACCTCTGCAGCATCTCCTGGCTGTTGACCTTGGGAACGCCACCTGAGACCACAAACGCTTGTTCACACGACTGCAACACAACTCAGTGCATTTGCTGCTCCTGAGCACATTTCTGATTGGATGATTGATCTGTACGTGATGTCAGAAATACTTACCCAGGCTAACGGCAGACTGGCAGACTGTAGACAACAGCGCCCGGACAAACACACCTGAGGACAGCTGATTGTCGTCCAGGTTGTCCTGAAGAAGGAACCAATGGAGTTTTTGCTGTTATTGCAGTGAAGTTGCACCTTTAAATGGTTTCAAGTTATAATTGATGGCACTGTTAACAGTTTTCTAGATTCCAGCTCTATATATGTACATATATCAGTACCAGCTTTATATATGTACATATATCAGTACCAGCTCTATAGATGTACATATATCAGTACCAGCTTTATATATGTACATATATCAGTACCAGCTCTATATATGTACATATATCAGTACCAGCTTTATATATGTACATATATCAGTACCAGCTCTATAGATGTACATATATCAGTACCAGCTCTATAGATGTACATATATCAGTACCAGCTCTATATATGTACATATATCAGTACCAGTGATATATATGTACATATATCAGTACCAGCTCTATATATGTACATATATCAGGACCAGTGATATATATGTACATATATCAGTACCAGCTCTATATATGTACATATATCAGTACCAGCTCTATATATGTACATATATCAGTACCAGCTCTATATATGTACATATATCAGTACCAGCTCTATATATGTACATATATCAGTATCAGCTCTATATATGTATATATATCAGTACCAGTGATATATATGTACATATATCAGTACCAGCTCTATATATGTACATATATCAGTACCAGTGATATATATGTACATATATCAGTACCAGTGATATATATGTACATATATCAGTACCAGTGATATATATGTACAGATATCAGTACCAGCTCTATATATGTACATATATCAGTACCAGCTCTATATATGTACATATATCAGTACCAGCTCTATATATGTACATATATCAGTACCAGCTCTATATATGTACATATATCAGGACCAGTGATATATATGTACATATATCAGTACCAGTGATATATATGTACATATATCAGTACCAGCTCTATATATGTACATATATCAGGACCAGTGATATATATGTATATATATCAGTACCAGTGATGTAAAGTGAACTTACCTGGATCCAGTCTTTAATCTCCCTGTTGGACTTCTTTTCCTGCAGGAGCTTCTTCAGCTCTTCTGAGGGATTCAGCTGCCAAGAGTCTCTCTTGTGCTCAGGAGAGTCTCTCCTCCATCTGCAGTCTGGAGAGTCTCTGCTCCTGCTTCCATCTACAGAGTCTCTGCTCCTGCTTCCCTCTACAGAGTCTCTACTCCTGCTTCCCTCTACAGAGTCTCTACTCCTGCTTCCCTCCTCAGAGTCTCTGCTCCTGTTTCCCTCCTCAGAGTCTCTACTCCTGCTTCCCTCTACAGAGTCTCTGCTCCTGCTTCCCTCTACAGAGTCTCTACTCCTGCTTCCCTCTACAGAGTCTCTGCTCCTGCTTCCCTCTACAGAGTCTCTGCTCCTGCTTCCCTCTACAGAGTCTCTACTCCTGCTTCCCTCTACAGAGTCTCTGCTCCTGTTTCCCTCTACAGAGTCTCTACTCCTGCTTCCATCTACAGAGTCTCTACTCCTGCTTCCCTCCTCAGAGTCTCTACTCCTGCTTCCCTCTTCAGAGTCTCTGCTCCTGCTTCCATCTACAGAGTCTCTGCTCCTGCTTCCCTCTTCAGAGTCTCTGCTCCTGCTTCCCTCCTCAGAGTCTCTGCTCCTGCTTCCCTCTTCAGAGTCTCTACTCCTGCTTCCCTCTTCAGAGTCTCTGCTCCTGCTTCCCTCTACAGAGTCTCTGCTCCTGCTTCCCTCTACAGAGTCTCTGCTCCTGCTTCCCTCTACAGAGTCTCTACTCCTGCTTCCCTCTACAGAGTCTCTGCTCCTGCTTCCCTCCTCAGAGTCTCTGCTCCTGCTTCCCTCTACAGAGTCTCTACTCCTGCTTCCCTCTACAGAGTCTCTGCTCCTGCTTCCCTCCTCAGAGTCTCTACTCCTGCTTCCCTCTACAGAGTCTCTGCTCCTGCTTCCCTCCTCAGAGTCTCTACTCCTGCTTCCCTCTACAGAGTCTCTACTCCTGCTTCCCTCTACAGAGTCTCTACTCCTGCTTCCCTCTACAGAGTCTCTGCTCCTGCTTCCCTCTACAGAGTCTCTGCTCCTGCTTCCCTCTACAGAGTCTCTGCTCCTGCTTCCCTCTACAGAGTCTCTACTCCTGCTTCCCTCTACAGAGTCTCTGCTCCTGCTTCCCTCCTCAGAGTCTCTGCTCCTGCTTCCCTCTACAGAGTCTCTACTCCTGCTTCCCTCCTCAGAGTCTCTGCTCCTGCTTCCCTCTACAGAGTCTCTGCTCCTGCTTCCCTCTACAGAGTCTCTGCTCCTGCTTCCCTCTACAGAGTCTCTACTCCTGCTTCCATCATGTGATTCTCTGCAGCCCTCAAGAGAGTCTCTACTCTTGTTTAACTTTGGAGAGTCTTTAATGCTGCTCTCATCACAACATCCTCTACTGCTGCTCACCTCAGGTGACTCTCTTCTCCACGTACGCTCAGGTGAGCCTCTTCTCCACGTACGTTGAGGTGACTCTCTTCTCCAGGTACATTGAGTTGAGTCTGTTTTCCACGTACGCTCAGGTGACTCTCTTCTCCAGGTACGCTCTGGTGACTCTCTTCTCCAGGTACGTGGAGGTGACTCTCTTCTCCAGGTACGTTGAGGTGACTCTCGTCTCCACGTACATTCACGTGAGTCTTTTCTCCAGGTCCCTTGAGGTGATTCTTTTCTCCACCTACGAGGTGAGTCTCTCTCCTCCAGGAGGCCGATGTTGAGCTGTGGAGCTTGAGGCCTGACCACAGTGTGAGTGATTTTGTTCTTTCCTTTTTCCTTTCTGGTCATTGTAGCTGTCTAAAAAATGCTGCAAGTCTAGAAAATGTTTATCTCCAGTGAGGTTAGCTGGGTTTAATCAATAATCATACGTCTAATATATATATATAGACTAAATGAGGCAAAATAAAAGCCATCTTTGATGTTACTGGCTTTCATGGTGACCTTTCAACATAAAAATTTAAGGCTGTGACATAAAAAGGTTTTTATTTTGTCAAGAGAGTGGAAAAGTATCTTGTTTTATGATTCTTTTTTATTTAACTGGCTGTTCCATAAGGAAATTACAGTGTGACTGAAACCTAAATTCATTGTCTTTTTTAATCCAGTTTAACTTTATTTCTTAAGCGCTTGGGAAACGACCTTAGCCAACAAAGTGCTGTCCAGCTTCATCTCTGCTCATAAAACAATAAAGGAGAAAAGACAAGATTAAAACAGTGAAAGGATTATAAATAACAACCACTCTATACAACAATCGAAGCACTGAAACAACAGAACCGGTCTCCTAGGTAACAGGAGCCAGCCAGAAGAGGTGTGTCTTTAGTGGAGATTTCCAATGAGTCAGGGTAGGCTGTCTGAGGTAAAGGGCCAGATGTTTCCAGAGGTGGTGTCAGAGGAGACCTGGATCCTCTGAGCTCAACTACAATCAGGATTTCTGTCAGAACCTGCCTGCTCATGAAATGGGTCTCAGAGTACTCAAATATAAACACATACAATCACTCCATGTCAGTGGTCCTGAAGCTCTGACCTCACGTCCCAACAATGTCCTCACTTTGCCAGGAGAATGCATCAGACTCAAAAACTCACCCGAGGGAGTTTTCATCATGGCAGGGGATTTCAGCCAGCCAACACGAAGACGCTTCTCCCTCATTTCCACCACTATGTGGATGATGATATGGTGACCATGGCCTACTGTAACACCCCCAATGCCTAATGCAACTTGTAACTCATAACTCTTCCTAACTCTCTAACACTTCCTAACTCCTCTTGACACTTCCTATCTCCTTCTGACACTTCCTAACTCCTCTTGACACTTCCTATCTCCTTCTGACACTTCCTAACTCCTCTTGACACTTCCTAACTCTCTAACACTTCCTAACTCCTCTTGACACTTCCTATCTCCTTCTGACACTTCCTAACTCCTCTTGACACTTCCTATCTCCTTCTGACACTTCCTAACTCCTCTTGACACTTCCTATCTCCTTATGACACTTCCTAACTCCTCTTGACACTTCCTATCTCCTTATGACACTTCCTAACTCCTCTTGACACTTCCTATCTCCTTCTGACACTTCTGACAAGTCCTCTTGACTCTTTATAGCTCCTCCAAACTCTTCCTAATGCTCCTAATTCTTCCTAACACCTCCTATCTCTCTCTAACTCTTCTTCACTCTCACGATTCTTCTCAACTCTCCTGACCTCTTCCTCACCTCCTAACTCCCCCTCTTTCTAATTTTTCCTCTCCCTAACTCTTGCTAACTCCTAATAACTCATAACTGTTTCTACCTCTCACTAACTCTCTCTAACTGTTGCAGCATGATGCTGAAAAGTTAGTCCATGCTTTTGTTACCTCCAGGCTGGACTATTGTAATTCTTTATTATCAGGGTGTCCAAACAACTCTTTAAGAAGCCTCCAGGTGATCCAGAACGCTGCAGCCAGAGTTCTGACAGGTATTGACCAAAGAGATCACATAACTCCTGTACTGGCGTCTCTTCATTGGCTGCCCGTTAAATTCAGAATCATTTTTAAAACCCTCCTCTTGACCTACAAGGTCCTCAGAGGCCTAGCTCCATCCTACCTGGAGGAGCTAGTGATACCTTATCAGCCCAATAGACCGCTCCGCTCTCAGAACGCTGGTCTACATGTGGTTCCCAGAGTCTTTGGGAGTAGATTGGGGGGCCGAGCATTTAGCTACCAGGCCCCCCTGCTATGGAACCAGCTCCCTGTCCAGGTACTGGAGGCTGACTCCACCTCTACTTTTAAGACCAGACTTAAAACCTACCTCTTTGATAAAGCTTATTGTTACTAACCTTGTAGTTCAGTTACTATCATAGACAGACTAATGATCATACTTAGGGGGTCGTCTAATCACTAGGTTAAGATACTAGTTATGCTGCTATAGGATCACTAGGTTAAGATACTAGTTATGCTGCTATAGGATCACTAGGTTAAGATACTAGTTATGCTGCTATAGGATCACTAGGTTAAGATACTAGTTATGCTGCTATAGGATCACTAGGTTAAGATACTAGTTATGCTGCTATAGGATCACTAGGTTAAGATACTAGTTATGCTGCTATAGGATCACCAGGTTAAGATACTAGTTATGCTGCTATAGGATCACTAGGTTAAGATACTAGTTATGCTGCTATAGGATCACTAGGTTAAGATACTAGTTATGCTGCTATAGGATCACTAGGTTAAGATACTAGTTATGCTGCTATAGGATCACTAGGTTAAGATACTAGTTATGCTGCTATAGGATCACCAGGTTAAGATACTAGTTATGCTGCTATAGGATCACTAGGTTAAGATACTAGTTATGCTGCTATAGGATCACCAGGTTAAGATACTAGTTATGCTGCTATAGGATCACTAGGTTAAGATACTAGTTATGCTGCTATAGGATCACCAGGTTAAGATACTAGTTATGCTGCTATAGGATCACTAGGTTAAGATACTAGTTATGCTGCTATAGGATCACCAGGTTAAGATACTAGTTATGCTGCTATAGGATCACAAGGTTAAGATACTAGTTATGCTGCTATAGGATCACCAGGTTAAGATACTAGTTATGCTGCTATAGGATCACCAGGTTAAGATACTAGTTATGCTGCTATAGGCCGAGGCTGAGGGTCCAGAAACATGATCACCTGACAGGCCTCTGTCACCCCACTGGTCATGGTTTCCTCTCCTCTCCTACCTGTTCTATCCTCTACCTGTTCTATCCTCTACCTGTCCTCCTCTCCTCTCTCTCTACCCATCTGTCCATCATCAGGAGGGTCCCCCTACATGAGCCTGGTCCTGCTCAAGGTTTCTTCCTGTTAAAGGGGAGTTTTTCCTTGTTACTGTTGCTTGTCTGGGGTTAGGCCCTGGGATCCTGGAAAGGCCTTGAAACTATTTTGATTGTATAAGACGCTGTATAAATAAAGATTGATTGATTGATTGATTGATTGATTGATTGATTGATTGATTGATTGATTGATGGCCATCCATCCAGGATCCTGATTTAAGATAGCAGTTTTGTTGGCACGGTGGATTCTGACAATGCAACAAAGAAATAAACAGAAAGAAGAAAAATGGTCAAGAAAGATGTTAATAAACGGAGCAGCCACAACAGTGAAACTGTAAACTGGTGCTAAAGCAAACCTGATCTGATCAGCACATCTGAGACTGAAATAATGAAAGACAAAAATACAAATAAAGAGCCTAAAGTTAAAGGATTACAACGGTCAGAAGATCAAAAGCTTTTTGCTTCTTCCTAAATTAAAAAATAAATCAATGTCATTGATTTGTGTCCTTTGAATATTACTTGAATTTGAATCCATTTTTTAAAGCTCCACATGAGCTGTCAGGCTGACGCTGTGTTTAGAAGAGGCAGCAGGAGGTTTGTGGGCTGGTTCGGTAGGCCTGACAGTGGGCTCCGTTCTGAACCTGCACCATGTCCACCGACAGGTAGGGATGAGATCGTTGAGGCTTCATCTGGTACTGGGACCAAACTGGGATTTTTGAAACAGCGCTGGAGCCTCAAGAAGGAGCAAACCAACCAAACACAGTGCCTTTATTTTGGAGACATGTAGCATCGCTATAGCAACAGAGCTAAGGGGGCAGGAACTAAAAGTTCAGTTGCACCCAAATCTGCGCTGCCTCGGGTCAGGCTCCTTTTGCGTCAGCACCGGTTGTGGTTCTGGGTATCGGTCCCCTCGCTGCAGATGCACGGTCCCAGACACGGACCTTCTTGTCCAGGTGGGGTCTCAGTAGAAGCCTCTCCCTGATACGAGCACCAGTCTCCTGCTCTACCAGCTCTCCATCATGTCATCAGTACTGGGAAAGTCAGGGACACCAGCTCCCTTCTGGCCGAGGCCTTGCTCTCACCCTCCACTTGTCAGTGGTGTCAGGGCTTCTGCCTGGCCCGCTCTTTTCTACTATTTTAGGCTCCACATTCATGCCTCTGGTCATCGTGTTTAACCCTCTAAAGGTGCAGTCCAGTTGTTTTCTTTAAATAAATATCCGTTTACAGTGCTTCTCCAGCAGTCCTCTCTGGGTTATGAACCTGCAGCCTTTCTTCCACTACTCTGCCTGAACCTCCTGAGGTTAACGAGAGAAACCATGACCGTGGTCCCCAGCTGAGGAACCACAAAGGTGTTGAGATATTGATATTTTCATTTTTTTATTCCTGTTTAATAGAATCTGTTCTCACCTTTGTTTTGAACTCAGTCACCAGACCTGGGTGCAGCTTGTATCAGCTGTCATCTTGACCCCTGGACCTCATTTTGATAGAGCTCTCTCATTTGCGTATGTGAGACATCGGCTGGGTGTGCGTGTGTGTGTGTGTGTGGGGGGGGGGTCAGGGAGCTCTGCACCACCCTCATTGACAACTGAAAGAGTGAAAGCTCAGAGTTGTTTAGCTCAACCATGTAAATCTCATGCAAATGTTCACGTTTGACTGACAAATTTTGTTCCAGTAAGTTGAGGTGAAGAGGAAGAAATCAGGTAAGAGATGAGGAGCTGAGACTCAGACATCACCCAAAGGTAAGACAGAGCACATTTGAGGAATTCATATAATCCTGAATTCCTGATGGAGATAATGACACAAGAGACCATAACAGGAAGCATCAGGACCACAACTTTGACTGTTGCCATGGTAACCATTTATATTTAGAGTAGATTTGCTACAGTCAAGAGGGGTGACGTGTTTTCTACATCGTGAAAGTCCAGGACATGAATGCATCATTAAGCGGGTCTAATTCAGGCCTCTGCTCTGATTTCAGGCTCATCTCGTTTTCACCGTCATGTTTGCTGTGTTGCTCCTCATCCTGCCGCTCGTGGCCACGCTCGGCTCTGGCGTGCAAGGTCAACCCTCCAACACGTTGGATTCACCCTTTTTAACATGCTGTAGCTGCAGCCTGGTAACGTGGTAGCCTCCTGCTACCCCGACCTGTACCTTTAACAGCAGCACCTTCAGGCTTCGTATTTCTAGATCCTGACTCTTGGCCTCAGTCACACTAACTCTCTGGAGGTCTATTGGTCTCATTCTGAAGGTTACCTTCTGTTAACCTTTCAAACCTGTTAGCATCAGAAACCAGAACATATTGAGCTTTTAGTCTTTGTGTCTGCCTTTGACGATGTGAAGCTGGCATGAAGGCTCATCATTCCCGTTTCCTTCCCCAGAACCCAAACTGGTTTCAGACGGCACCACTGGTCACAAGTTTATTGTGGCTTTTCCAGAGAACATTGCTCACTTTTATCCAGCTCAGCCACAGAACAAGGTGATAATCACACCCTTGTACCCTCAAACCCGCGTGGTCATCAAGGAGTCTAAACACCACGAGAAAACGCTGAACTCGCTGAGTCCAGGGGTCCCTCAAGAGGTCGAGGTGGGCGCACATCTGGAGCTGTCCAGATCAGAGGTCTCCAACAGGTCCCTTCAGATCATCAGCAACAAGCCAATCACGGTCCACCAGGTCCTCCTCAAGCAGCACAGCCTCCAGACTTCTGTAGCCACACCCACCCGAAAACTGGCCACGGACTACCTGATCCCGCCTCTTCCTGTCACCGACGGGATGGGCCAGTCGGACCAGGACCGGGTCACTGACCACGACCTATTCCATCTGGTTATCGTCAACAGCCACCAGCACAGCGTGGTCACCCTGAGGGGGGCCAGCTCCAGGAACGTCTCCCTTCTTCCCCGCCAGGTGGCGACGATCTGGTTGAAGCCAGCGGACGCTTTGGAGGCTGTGAGCGCCACGGCGCCCGTTGGCGTCCTGCTTGGACACGCCTGTGCGCCCCTGCACAGCTGTACCTGCGCACAGCTGGTGGCGGTGCTGCCGCCCACCACCAGAGGCCCGCAGACGTTCTACATCCCCCCGTTTCTCACGAAGGACGCTGAGACCAAGACGTACATCCTCATGTCGACAACAGCGTCCAGGCAGGTGAAGCCAGCCAATCAGGTGTCAGCAAAGCTGGAGGCAGCAGGCTCCGCCTTTCTCTACCGCCCAGGCCTGCTCCTCCCTCTGACGGCGGAGGCGGAGCACGGCGCCTGTTTCCTGCTCACCTCGGTCCCACAGGTGAAGAACGTGGCCGTGATCGTTGTCCAGGGGAACCTGACGGTCGGCGTCCACCTGGGACGGCGGTCTCTGGAGACGCTGGACTGGCAGCAGCTGGACGGGAGCGATCACGTGTCTGCACACGTTGAGCTGGAGTCCAGGGAGAGCGTGATCTGGCACGCATCCTCCCGGATGGCCGTCTACTCTCTCACAATAAAAGACGGCCTCGTGTCGGGGAGCCCGGCGGCCGTGGTCAGCCGGAGTGCCGGTAGGACCTCCGCGCGCCCGTCAGGAGACCTGGCTGCGGTCCTGCCGTCCCTTCAGCCTGTCTCTGCTTGGCTCAGATTTCAGGGGCTGCGTGTTGGTCCCGGAGGTGGTCCGAACCGGAGGCGTGGCTGGAGGATGGCAGGAGTCGGTCCAGCACTGCCGAGACCAGAACCTGGAGCTGGCCAGCTTCCCCACGCGGGAGCAGCAGGCGCAGGTGTACCACAGGCTCCTGCGCGAGGCTGGACCGGGCCCCAGGATGGATCTGTGGATGGGGATGCGCCGGAGCGCCCTCACCGGCCAGTGGTACTGGCTGAGCAACGAGCCGGTGACGGAGACCGACTGGGCGGAGCCTGGCAGGGCTCACAGGGCTCAGTGCGCCATGCTGAGCCGGGAGAGCCACACGTTTGGTTGGAGAGAGGAGAACTGCTGCAGGGAGGCCCACCCCGTCTGCTACAAGGAGCCCACCCTGCTGCCCGTGTAGAACCCTTATTGAAGTGGAAGGAGGAGACTGAGCTGGTCCCCCCCTGGTCCTGGTCTGTTGAAGACCAGCATTGTGACTCTACACTATTACCACTACATAGTTTGAAACCACGATGGAGTTTGTTTTTATTTCCTCGTCTAGAGTGTTGCCTCTTATTACATAACGAGTGATTTCAAACGTTTGGGCGTGGCTTTGTTTCTCCTACCGTACCAGAAGTACCATTAAGAGGAGCCCAAAATATAATTCATATACAACAGCTACACACCTTGAACGCCCTCATGCTGTATTTAAACCACTTCACAGATGCTATTGCACCGATGTGCGTTGTTATCTCAGCTTAAACTACAGCAGCGATGAACGAGAACCTACCCAGACATGGTACATCTGTGACCTTTGAGACAAAGCCTTGAGCTGAAGTTTGGACCCACTTCTCACCAGTGGCTAAAGTGGTGTTCTAGACCAGGCAGATCCAACAACAGCAGTGCAAGGTGCTTTTCAGAGACATAAACGACAAAATGGGATCAAGTTTTAAAGTACAGAAAAGAATCAAAAAGCCAAATATAGTGAAAAAGAGCTCAGATACGTGAAACAGGAAAGAGTTGCAGCGTAAGATATTAAGGAAATGAAAACCCTCATAATCATCATCTTTGTACCCTGGACCCATCAGTAGTCTGGTAGGGCTTTAATCTGTCGGGAAGGTCAGACATCAGAGGTGAGGTAGACTTTGTTCCTTATCCTTATTCCAATCACCAAATAAAGACACCCACTGGGCGTCTCTCACATGAACGTTCCTGTCTAAAGTTGGGGAGGTTATCTCAATAACTCTCATCCTGCTTGGGTGAGGGTTCATTGGGGTCGAGTGGGGCGGAGCCTGTGCTCCCGCGGCCCACTGGTTGGTACCCAGAGGTGAATCAGATGTGTCCTGCAGGTTAGTCCACAATGAAAGGACGAGACACAGTAAGAGTGTTGATGGTTTATTTTGACCGACCAGGCAGGAGACCCTCCCAGCTCAGCAGGTTAGGTAGGAGGCTTCAATCATTTTAATAATGGCAAGGATTGAATGTACGTCAGCTCTAACATCTATCGATATTTGGTTTTGCACGGTCAGTTTATATGTCTGTCTGCTGGCATCTTGTAGTACGCTGGCAGTTCATCAGAGGAGACCTTTGGTGGCACCTGTGGCACCTGTGGAATCATCACGTGATTCATTGCCCGCTGGAAAACAGGAGACGAAAACAAGATTGAGCAAAGTTCTCCAGGACTGGGCCCCGGCACCCTGAGGCGGACCCCCGTCCCTGGCGCTCGCTCACCGGCGGCTCAGCGCAGCAGCTACAGATGGCGTTGCAGCCGAACCCTGAGACGGTGATGGAAACGGCCAGCATCAGGATGTTCAACAAAAGCATGATCCCGGAGAAGCCCTGGCTCAGCACCTTCAGGAGAAAAACAAACGTTCAGAGACGGCCGCGCTGGTCGTTGGGCGGTTTGGGGGTGAGACCACCGACCAAGGCAATGTAGCACGAATGGCAGCCGTCGCGGCAGTGGTACAGAACTCCAGCAGTGTCCAGGCCGTACATCGCAGATGCAGCCAGCGATATGATGACGCATGTGATGCTGACCCCCATAGATCCGTTGACCTGGCACAGGTAAGACAGGCGTCATGTGACAGGGGCCCTCCCACCACCGGGGAGACATGGCGGTGGCGGTATACTCACCAGACACCTGCTGTCATACCTCCCAGCAGCCACCGTCAGGGATCCTGCCGTGATGTACTGCCACACACGGGGGGAGAGCGTTACGCCGACATCAACAGGACAGCGTCCACGTTCATGACAACAAATTTAGGAAATGACAAACGACCCAGCGGTTTCCCCCTTGGGCACCTTTCTCACCATGGACCTCCCAAAGAGTCACCATCTAAAGGCCACGCCCCTTCCTCACCTAGCACGGGCCAATCAGCTGTTTCTCACACCTCAGACCTTCCTTAGTTCATACTTGGACATTGGGATCAAGGACGTTGAGGATCTGTCAACTCCTCGGGGTGAAGCTTTTCTATCCTTTATTGAATCTCATTCACGATAGATTTGGTTCATAGGCTTCAACTGCGTATTTGAATGACCAGACATGAATCAGCCCAGAGGAAGGAGCCTCAGGACCTTATAGAAGTTGGATTCTAACCAAAGAGAAGAAGTCGGCCCCAGCACTGACCTGGCTAGACAAAAATAAAAAAACAAAACACTTCCTTTCCTTAAAAAAATCTTCTGGTTTACAGACCAACTTCCAACCTTCCTTTCATTTTGACAGTTTTAGAAAAGTTTGTTTTCAGTCAGTTATGTGACCATTTAAACTGGAATGTTTCGTTTAAAGAGTTTCAGTACATCATAGAACAGAAATGGCTCTTGTCAAAGTTACTAATGATCTCCTCATGGCTTCAGTGGACTTAGTGATGCATTTGAAACTATTGACCACAGTGTATTACTACTAAGACTTTTAAGTAGTATAAAAATTACAGGAACTGCTTTATACTAGTTTGAATCCTGTCTGTCAGACAGATTCCAGTTAGTTAATGTAAACAATGATTCTTAAATACACACCAAAGTAAGCTATGGTGTTCCTCAGGGCTCTGTGCTAGGACCGATATTATTCACACTATACATGCTCCCCTTGGGCAGTATTATTAGAAGACATGGCGTAAACTTCCATTGCTATGCAGATGACACCCAGTTATATCTATTGATGAAACTAGATGAAACTAATCAGATGGGTAAACTCAGACTAAACAGACAAAACAGAAGTCATTGTGTTTGGCCCAGAGCATCTCAGAGATTCATTATCCAATCACCTGGTTTCTTTGGATGGTATTACCTTGGCCTTCAGCTCTGTAGTACAAAACCTGGGTGTTATATTTGACAAGGATATGTCCATTTATCCCCATATAAAGCAAGAGACCAGGACTGCCTCATTTCACCTGTGTATTATCGTAAAAATTAGGAACATCCTGACTCAGAGTTTCAGATGGTGAAAAACTAGTTGATGCATTCATGTCCTCCAAGCTGGGTTATTGTAACTCGCTATTGTCTGGTTGTCCAAATAGTTCCTTAAAAAGCCTTCATTTGATTCAAAATGTGACAGGAAGAGCTCTGACAGGAATTAGTAAGAGAGATCGTATCACTCCAGTTCAGGCTTCTCTTCATTTGCTCCCTATAACATCTAGAATTGAATTTAAATCCTCGTCCTCACCTCAAAGCCCTGAAAGGCCTCGCTCCATCATATCAGACCTCATAGTACCATACTGTCCCAACAGATCACTACCATCTAAAAGTGCAGGATTACTTGTAGTTCCTAGAGCTTCCAGAAGTAGAACAGGTCTTTTATCCATAGACTCCTCTTCTCCTGAACAAGCTCCCAGTCTGGTTCTAGAGGCAGACACCCTCTGTACATTGAACGTCAGGCTAAAGACTTTCCTTTACCAGAGCTGATAGTTAGGGCTGGACTAACCAACCCTTAGTTATGCTGCTATAGGCCTAGGCTGCTGGGGGACAATTCACTGAGGACATGTCCTCCACTTTCTCTTTTCTTGTACCAAGATCTAATCCCTAATCCCTTCAGATGTATTTTCTTTTACTGACCACACCCCCCTGGGTTCTGCTGGTTTCTGCTCAAGGTTTCTTCCTGTTAAATGGGAGTTTTTCCTTTCTACCACCCCCTCTGTGGCTGCTCTGGAGATTTCAGGCCAGTTCTTAAAGAGTCACGAGACAATTTGTATTGCTATTGGCGATGTATGAGTAAAATGGAATTGAACTGAATTATCACTAATCACTAATCCATTCAGGTCTGAATGACACTCTTGCTCCGAAAACAACTTCAGCTGAATGGTCTGGGCGACAATCAGAAGAGACTGTGAATACATTTTGTAGAGGTTCTGAGACGTCTTATTTTCACCATGATGGCCGTCACCAGTTGTTGTTGGCTGTGACTGTAACTTACCAAGAAAGCTCCCCAGACAAAGATCCCGCTGTAAACTCCCATGTTAGGCACGGATATTGCCATGATGATCCCAGATAACAGCACGAACACTCCTATCATGATCTGGGTGGTCTGGGGGTCACAAACACAGGGTCAAAGGTCAGGGTGAAATATCCCCTCACTGCTGTTGGGGTTAACTTAGTCATCTTTACATGTTACCGTTCATCACAAACGCCTCAGCAATTACAAATAAACAACCAACAACTCTGTTAAATCTGGATGACTGCCTCGGGAAGTCCCGGTCTCATCAGATGTCCCAGAAGACTCCGTCCGATCTCGGTGGACTCACCCCCAGAGCCAGCGGATAGCCCTTTCTGAAGGCCTGGTTGGCCGTCTCTGGAACAGCCACGGTGACTGGCTGGAAGTGGGTGACCACCATCGGAGGTGCTCCATTCATCACCGGCACCGACATGTTCAAGTCCATCACTGCGCTGCTCTTCTGGCCTTCAGCTCCCTGCTCAGACAGAAGTAGGAGCTCAAGGTTAATGATTGCTCAGCGCCCATAAAGGCTTTTCCAGCAAGTGCACAAAGGCCAACAACAACAGGCTCTTTATGGTTTTATCAGGCTTCTTCTGATGATCTGACTAAACCTGGATCAGCTGCTGGTTTTAATGGTCGGCCCACAAACCTTGGCCCAGTGTTGGGTCAAGTGATGTGTGTGTTTGTGTGTGTTTGACTGTGTTTGTATGTGTTTGTGTGTGTGTATTTGTGTGTGTGTGTTTGTGTGTCTCCTCTGGTCAGGATAAAAGTCTGGACAGGCAGAGACAGGAAGAGACAAGCCGAGACAAGCCGAGACAGGAAGAGACAGGAAGAGACAGGAAGAGACAGGAAGAGACAGGAGGAAACAGGAAGAGACAAGAGACAAGAAGAGACAGAAAGAGACAAGCCGAGACAGGAAGAGACAGGAAGAGACAAACAGAGACAGTAAGAGACAGGAAGAGACAAGGAGAGACAAGCAGAGGCAAAAAAGAGACAGGAAGAGACAGGCAGAGACAAGCAGAGGCAAAAAGAGACAGGAAGAGACAGGCAGAGACAGGAGGAAATAGGAAGAGACAGAAAGAGACAGGCAGAGACAGGAGGAAATAGGAAGAGACAGAAAGAGACAGGCAGAGACAGGAGGAAATAGGAAGAGACAGACAAAGACAGGAGGAGACAAGCAGAGACAGGCAGAGACAAGAAGAGACAGGAAGAGACAGGAAGAGACAGGAGGAGACAAGAAGAGACAGGAAGAGACAGGAAGAGACAGGAGGAGACAAGAAGAGACAGGAAGAGACAGGAAGAGAGAGGTGGAGAGAGGTGGAGAGAGGTAGAGACAGGAAGAGACAGGAAGAGAGAGGTGGAGAGAGGTGGAGACAGGAAGAGACAAACGGATACAGCAAGAGATGGGAAGAGACAGGCAGAGACAGGAGGAAATAGGAAGAGACAGGAAGAGACAGGAAGAGAGAGGTAGAGAGAGGTAGAGACAGGAGGAGACAAGCAGATACAGGAAGAGATGGGAAGAGACAGGAAGAGACAAGGAGAGACGGGAAGAGATGAGTAGAGACAGGCAGAGACAGGAAGAGACAAGCATGTTTATGAAAGAGAGAACCAGAATAATAAAAGGTGTGTGGGTACATCCTGGACACAACAACACAATCCCCATCAGAGGTCAAACTAACGATATCAGAGGTCAAACTAACGATATCAGAGGTCAAAGTAACGATTTCGTTTGGGACCTTCCGCAGCGTTTCTGTCCTCACTCTTCCAGATTAAATCACTCTCAAGGTGTGTGTCCATCTGACTGCTGACAACACACTTAAATTGTGTTTTGGTGTTGATGAGTAGACAACATCTCCTCGGCCCCAGCGGCCTGACTGAGGAGCCGTGTGAACCTGCCCCCCCACCGGCTCTTTTAATAGACCCTTGCAGCTGCCAGCGTGTGTCTCCCACAGTTTGACCCTACATGAGCCTTTAAAGGCCAATACTGTCAGGGTTTGGCGCCCCCTATGGGAGAGGAGGTGCCCAGACCCTGACATTACCCCCCCCTCAACGGGCGCCTCCTGGCGCCCAAACAGGCTTGACGGGGTGGCTGCGGCGGGAAGTCCAGAGGTCGTCTCCGTCCAGGATGAAGCGCCGTGGAGTCCACGACCATTCTTCGGGACCGCATCCTCCCCTGTCCACCGGGCGCTGCCATCCTCGGCCCCTCCGGCGGACGTCACAAATCTCGGCCGGTGGAGGCAGGTCCGAACCCACCACCGGCTCGGACCGGGAGACGTGGAAGGCGGGGGCGGCCTCCAAAGACGCCGAGAGCCCCAGCTGCACCGCCGCGGGGTCGATCCTTCGGTCGGCCTCGACGGGTCCCCCTCGTCCCCCCGAAGAGCCAAGGGAACCTCTTGACCCGACAGGAGGCGTGCAGCAGCTGGGCGCTCCGGCAGAGACGAGTGATCCTGGGGAGGGCGGCCCTGGCGGAGATCATGGAGCTCGGCCGTCCCGCGGGTAATGCACCAGAACCAGACAGACCCTCCCCCAACCGCTCTGGGTCTGGTTGTGTCTCGGGATCTGGCACCGGGTTGTCTGGGGCTGGGAGGAGAGGGTTAAGCGATGGAGGGACGCATGTACCTGCCACCAGGCTCTCCGGCATGGGCGCTGTTGCGCTCGGAGCAACGGAACTGCGGCCTCCTCCTCCTGCAGGCTCGGGGGGACTTGGGGCACCACCGGAATCTGGGGGGACTGCGGAATCCACTGAACGTGTGGAATCTATGGGAACCGGGGAATCTGCAGGACCTGGGGTGCCTGTGGCACCTGCCGAGTGCGACTGGACCTGGTGCGGAGACTGGACCAGGGACGGAGACTGGACCTGGGGCAGAGACTGGACCAGGGACGGAGACTGGACCTGAGACTGGACCTGGGGCAGAGACTGGGACGGAGACTGGACCTGAGACTGGACCTGGGGCGGAGACTGGACCAGGGACGGAGACTGGACCTGGGGCGGAGACTGGACCAGGGACGGAGACTGGACCTGAGACTGGACCTGGGGCAGAGACTGGGACGGAGACTGGACCTGAGACTGGACCTGGGGCAGAGACTGGGACGGAGACTGGACCTGAGACTGGACCTGGGGCAGAGACTGGGACGGAGACTGGACCTGAGACTGGACCTGGGGCGGAGACTGGACCTCCCGTCTCCTCTTCTTGCCCCGGGCGCTGCAGGAAGCTGTCTGCGACCGCAGCCATTCTCTGGTTCGCCAGCCGGGCCTCCTCCAGAACCCGCAGCATGTCTGCTGGGTCCATTCTTGGGTCGGAGCGTTCTGTCACGGCGGAGTCCGGCGTGGACTCGGAATGGTGGACCCAAACGCAGACGCAGGGTAGCGGGTGCACAACTCAGGTTTAATTAATAAAACGTAGAACACAAGGCGCTCCGCTACGGGAGGAAACAAGGGCTCTCGGACCAACACAACACCCCCACACGGGAAACAGTACAAACAAACACTCTACCTCGAACCGGGATGTCCGGGCAACGGACAAGCGGGGATCCGGGTAGACGGGCCCGGGGTTCAGGACGGGAGTCCAACGGGGAACAGGAGTCCAACAGACAACGGTGTGCGCTCCGGCCGCTTCCACTGTCGGACGCGGGCCCTATGAAGGGCAGGTAATTGCGGGATGCAGCTCAGGTGCGCGACCTCCTGCTGGTCCCATGTTAGGGTCTGGCGCCCCCTATGGGGGAGGAGGGGCCCAGACCCTGACACAGGAAGAGAAAAGGAGAGACAGAAAGAGACAGAAAGAGACAAGCATGTTTATGAAAGAGAGAACCAGAATAATAAAAGGTGTGTGGGTACATCCTGGACACAACAACACAATCCCCATCAGAGGTCAAACTAACGATATCAGAGGTCAAAGTAACGATATCAGAGGTCAAAGTAACGATATCAGAGGTCAAAGTAACGATTTCGTTTGGGACCTTCCGCAGCGTTTCTGTCCTCACTCTTCCAGATTAAATCACTCTCAAGGTGTGTGTCCACCTGACTGCTGACAACACACTTAAATTGTGTTTTGGTGTTGATGAGTAGACAACATCTCCTCGGCCCCAGCGGCCTGACTGAGGAGCCGTGTGAACCTGCCCCCCCACCGGCTCTTTTAATAGACCCTTGCAGCTGCCAGCGTGTGTCTCCCACAGTTTGACCCTACATGAGCCTTTAAAGGCCAATACTGGTATTTTTAGACCAAGTCGGTGGACGCTACCGCGTCTTCAGTCTTGGACGCTCCAACCGAGGACGTCTCACAAACCTGTGGCTTCAGACGAACATCAGCCTGGACCACAGGCCTGTCCTCTCAGGTTTCTGTGCAGTCATCGGAGGTCAACCCCCACTCACACACACTCACACACACACACACACACACACACACACTCTCACACACACTCACACACATACACACACTCTCACACACACTCACACACATACACACACTCTCACACACACTCACACACACACACACACACACACACACACTCACACACACACACACACACTCTCACACACACTCACACACATACACACACTCTCACACACACTCACACACACACTCTCACACACACACACTCTCACACACACTCACACACACTCAAACACACTCACACACACACTCTCACACACACTCACACACACACTCACACACACACACACACTCACACACACACACTCACACACACTCACACACACACACTCACACACACACACACTCTCACACACACTCACACACACACTCTCACACACACTCACACACACACACACTCTCACACACACTCACACACACACACTCACACACACACTCTCACACACACACACACTCACACACAGACACACACACTCTCACACACACACACTCACACACACACACACTCTCACACACACTCACACACACACACTCACACACACACTCACACACACTCACACACACACACACACACACAGACACACACACACACACACTCTCACACTCACACACACTCACACACACACACTCACACACACACACACTCACACACACACACTCACACACACAGACACACACACACTCACACACACACACACACACACAGACACACACACACTCACACACACACACACACACACTCACACACACACACACTCACACACACACACACACACACAGACACACACACTCTCACACACACACACACACTCACACACACTCACACACACACACACTCACTCACACACACTCACACACACACTCACACACACACACCCCGGCTGACACACCCCCAGCCCCCAGCCTGCTGCTCAGCTCAGCCCAGTGTGTGTCTCTCTGGGGTGAAGCATGGCTGACAAAGGTCGCTCGGCGATGAGGAGGAAGGAGAAGAAGGAGGACGAGCCTGCTGGAGCCCCGGTGGAGCTCAGAGCTGCAGGACAGAAGGAGCCCGACCCGGCGGGGGCTGGAGCCCCGGCCCCCGGTGGTGCTGACCACAACGGCCAGAACGGAGACCTCCAGGTGGAGCCGATGGAGCTGCCTCCCTTTGAGATCATCTCTGGGTACGTCCTCAGGCCGCCGCCTCACCCGGCACGCCGTGTCACCACGGTCAGCACGGGACATCGAGAGGCTTCCGTGGTTCCTGCTGAGAGAACCAGGAGCGTCCAGATGAATGGTGAAGATCAGAAGGACGCTCCATTAACCCGTGAGAGGGTTACTGGTCTGGATCCATCAGGACGCCTTCAAACTGGACTGGACTGTCAGGGAGGACTGGGACCTGACAGACCTCAACCCAGCCTGGCTCGCATCCGTTAGGAACCTCGTCTTAGGAATACCGGGGTTAGGAACACCACTTTAGGAATACCGGGGTTAGGAACACCACTTTAGGAATACCGGGGTTAGGAACACCACTTTAGGAATACCGGGGTTAGGAACACCATGGGTAGGAATATCAGTTAGGAATGTCATTTTAGGAATGTCATCTGTGGACACAGATTAAAGGAATAGTTTAACCATCATCTACCCCAGGGGTCTCCAGGTCCCCCCCAGAGGTCTCCAGGTCCCCCCAGGGGTCTCCAGGTCCCCCCAGGGGTCTCCAGGTCCCCCCAGGGGTCTCCAGGTCCCCCAGAGGTCTCCAGGTCCCCCAGGGGTCTCCAGGTCCCCCAGAGGTCTCCAGGTCCCCCAGGGGTCTCCAGGCCCCCCCAGAGGTCTCCAGGTCCCCCCCAGGGGTCTCCAGGTCCTCCCTGGTCTAGAGGGTCCAGACCAGGGGTCTCCAGGTCCCCCCCAGGGGTCTCCAGGTCCCCCAGAGGTCTCCAGGTCCCCCCAGAGGTCTCCAGGTCCCCCCAGGGGTCTCCAGGTCCCCCCAGAGGTCCGTGAGGCTGCAGGTTCTGGTCCAACCCAGCAGCAGCAGCACCAGACTGGACTCACTTCATCAACTCATCTGAGTCTTCAACAGCTGACTGGTCAAACTGGGTGAGCTGGACTGGTGAAACCAGAACCTGCAGCCTCATGGACCCTAGGGGGGGACCTGCAGACCCCTGATGTAGATCAGAACTGTTTTGTGGCGTGGAGTGCGGTCATGCGTGTCGCCCGTAGGTGGCGCTGGCGCTCCCCTCCTGGGGGGCGGGAGCGCTTTTATTTTCCAGCCTTTTTGTCTGAGTAAGAACCTCAGCTTCACTTCTGTTCCTCTGTTTCCCTCGCAGGGACCGGATCGACCCTCTGGTCTTTCAGTTTCAGTTCAAGAACGTGGAATACTCCTCTGGACGCAACAAGACCTTCCTCTGCTACCTGGTGGACACGGGCAAGGCCGACGAGGGGCTGCAGAGGGGGTATTTAGAGGACGAGCACACGGGCTCCCACGCCGAGGAGGCCTTCTTCACGCAGTGCCTGCCGCATTACGACCCCGCCCTCAAGTACACCATCACCTGGTACACCCTCCTCTCACCTGTAGTTTCTGGTAGTGCAGCTCGCCTCATTAGTGATGAACCCAAGTCCACATCGAGGGCGGCGTTAACCTTCAGGTTACGACCTGATCAACTTCATTAACGGGGAGGATCACTAACCCAAGCCTGTCTTCACACACCTGAGGACCAACATCCTACTATCACTGTGAGGACATCCTGATGGTCCTCAACTACAGAGGATGGTGGAGGGTCCAGACCTGTTGAAGGTTGAGGTCAGAACTGGGTTAGGAGAGGTCAGAGGTCAGGGGGTCAGGTAGGATGGGTCAGAGGTCAGGGGGTTATGATGGGTCAGAGGCCAGGGGGTGGGTTATACGTGTGTGAAAGTCCTCACAAAGATAGAAGTACAGGGAAGTGTGTGTGAGTGTGTGTGTGTGTGTGTGTGTGTGTGGGTAGCATGCTTTGATGCTTTGATGTGCATCTCACCTCTGCAGGGCCTCTGACCACGTTCACTCATATTTGACAGAGTTACTCGTCTGAAGGATGGTCTGTCTGGTCTGAGGGTCTGAGACCAGTAACAGGCTACTGGGGACAAACTGGTGAGACCAGTGTCTCAACGGTCTGCTGATGTTCTCCATCGGTCGAGGTCCCAGCTGGTGGATCGGTTGTATCTTTGCTGTTACACCCCCCCGTAGGCCACAGCAGCCTTGCATCACATAGTACAAGTAACACCCCCAGATGAACCCAACAGGGAATCCCTGTTTCACAGCTGGCCCCGCCCACCTCTGGACCAGGACCAGTACCGTGGGTCATGTGGTACCGGGTCACAAGGAAAGAATCATTTAAAATGGTGGTTCTTCACGTTACTCTTTGAGGTGTCATCTAGGACCCTCACCCTAGTAACTGATGAAGGGTGGGGTCTGTGAGGAGAAGGGTCCACGTCAAACCCTCTCTCCTGTCCAGGTACATGTCCTCCAGTCCCTGCTGTGCCTGTGCAGCGAAGATCACCGAAGCCTTGAAGGCCAGGAGAAACATCAAGCTGAGCATCTTCGCGGCTCGTTTGTTCGAGTGGGAGGAGGCAGAGATCCAGGCGGGCCTGAAGGCACTGCACGCCGCCGGCTGTAAGATCAGGGTGATGAAGCCTCTGGACTTCTCCTACATCTGGGACACTTTTGTGGAGAATGAGGACCAGCCTCTGAACCTGTGGGAGGACTGCAAAGACAACTATGAGTACTACCATGAGAAGCTGGCTGACCTTCTACAGTGACCACGGTGAGTGTTGGTCCCAGGTTTGATTCACGTCCACCACACGGTGATGAACCTTAACCTTCTCCTCTCAGGGGTCTTCAGGTCTCGGTCAGAGGAGCCGCTCTGATGTTTGAACTAACTCTCCAGGGAGGTGAAAGCAGAAGGTACCGGCGTGTGGACGTGCTCACATGTTCCTCTCTCTGTGCAGGCGGGAGCGAGAACACGCACAGCTCACTTTTCTATGTGCAGCGTTGTCGGGGCGACGCTTCAACAACGGCGGGGGACACCAGAGAGACGAGCTCCCAGCCTGCGAGAGGTCCTCTGGAGGTGGGGGGGCAGTTGAAAGAGTCGCTTTTATATTTTTAGAGTTTGTCTGAGCTTGCCCTTGGCCTCCCGTTGCCTGTCTCCTCTCCTGAATAAAGTTCATGACCTGTCTGAGGGTTCTGAGACGTGGGTGTGTTTATACAGAACAACCTTCTGTGGCGGCAGACTGCCCTCTAGCGCCACCTGGAGATAGAGGCGGGACCACAGCAATAGTACAAAAGACACGTCACCCTGTTTGGCCAAGATACTGGTTTGGTACCAGTATGGAGGCAAAGCTGAAACCACAGCGTCTTTGGGGACAGGCGGGCCAGCAGGGGGCAGCAGAGGCCTGGTTGGCTGAACAGCAGGAAGCAGCTGGAAGCCCCGCCCACTCACGTTACCATTACCAACCGCTGTGACGTCACACCCGGAGACGAGGATTGTTCAGGCCTGCTGCTCCCGGGAAGGGCTACGCTGGTGGGACATGTCCAGACCGGAGGGAGAGCCTGAGCACGAGGAGGACGCGTCCAGCACAGACGCGCAGGACACCAAGGTCAAGGTCAGACCTGGTCAAGGTCAGCGGGGCTCCTCGTTCAGAGGAGAGCAGGATGTGGCCAAGCCCCAGTCCGCCCAGCAACAAAGCTGGTTTCTCAGGTGTTGTTCTGGTAAGCCCCCCCCCCAACAGGGCCTACTGGGAGCCGCTGGGAGGAAAGAGGAGACGGCCCTCAGCTCACTAGAACAATACAGGGCGACAGCGCCGCCTCCACAGTCGTCTGCCTCTTCACACTGTTAAATAACACCAGCAAGAACGAGGAACACTGGGAGGGGATTCCAGTCGGGGCTGTGGTAGCTGGAGTCCTTCCTCCTGTCTTCCCAGCAGTGATGTAACAGGAGCTCCTCTCTTCAGCCTGAGGGCAACAGACGACCCCCCAGGCCACGGCCCTACCAGCTGACTTCCTCTCCTGAACTGGGATTGTCCCCGTGACGTTACTGGTGCTGCTTTCCAAGCCTTCCTTCACACCTCGGTGGCGGTATCGCCCCGCCTACCTGCCCAGTTGTACTGGGAATATGTGAGCATAACGACCTGCCAGGAAATCTTTATTGCTCTCTTTTACTGTCGTCCCTAAACGTCTCGCTGGTTTACGACGCCTCTAACCTGGAAGCCTTCGAACAAGGTCATGGTGGACTTCTCAAGACCGGGGGTGCTCTCGGAGCCTCGCCGTGTATGTCTGCAGGTGCTAGACCAATCAGAGCCCAGCTCAGGCCGAGGGTTAGGGTCAACGCCGATGGCCCAGGGCGCCGCTCCTCAGCGAGCTGTGAGAAGCCTTCTGCTGACGGGGAGCCTGAAGGAGCTGCTGTGGGCGCCCGTTACTGGAAATACACATATATATACATATAAATACATAGAGAAATACACATATATACACATATAAATACATATAGAAATACATATAGAAATACACATATATATACATATAAATACATAAAGAAATACACATATATACACATATAAATACATATAGAAATACATATAGAAATACACATATATATACATATAAATACATAAAGAAATACACATATATACACATATAAATACATAGAGAAATACATAGAGAAATACACATATATACACATATAAATACATAGAGAAATACATATAGAAATACACATATATATACATATAAATACATAGAGAAATACACATATATACACATATAAATACATATAGAAATACATATAGAAATACACATATATATACATATAAATACATAAAGAAATACACATATATACACATATAAATACATAGAGAAATACATAGAGAAATACACATATATACACATATAAATACATAGAGAAATACATATAGAAATACACATATATATACATATAAATACATAGAGAAATACATAGAGAAATACATAGAGAAATACACATATATATACATATAAATACATAGAGAAATACATAGAGAAATACATAGAGAAATACACATATATATACATATAAATACATAGAGAAATATATATAGAAATACACATATAAATACATAGAAATACACATGTAAACACATGTAAATACACATATAAACACATGTAAACACATATAAATACACATATAAACACACATATAAATGCACGTATAAATACACATGTAAACACATATAAATACACATATAAACACATATAAATGCAGATATAAATACACATGTAAACACATATAAATACACATGTAAACACATGTAAACACATATAAATACACATAAATACACATATAAACACATATATAAATATGAATGCACGTATAGACACACATAAAAATACATATATGAATACATATAAACACATATATGTATTGATATGGGGGGACTGGAGCCTGTCCCAGTGTACTGGGTTAGGCAGTTAACCTGATCCCCAGTTGTTCATGTCTTTGGGCTGGGAGGACGCTGGAGTACATATAAATACACATGGAGACATACATACAAATGCATATAAAACATATATGAACACATGTAGACACATACAGTGCATATATGGTGTATGACTGCTGGTGTTACAGCTGCACACATTTAATCATGAATCATGGGGTTCTGCTCGCTCCTCTCCGGCCTGGGCCCGACCCGGAGGAGCCACGCCCTGGACCGGACACTGGTGCTCCAGACTGCTGCGAAAGCTTTTCAATCATTGATCCAGCCCTGGTTCCAGAAGGCAGCACCGCCCCGCTGGCTGCCTGTTTGTGACTTTGTCCCCACAAAGGTCATCAGCCCTGATAAACCGCATCACATGACCCAGATCTGGGCTGAGGCCACCGGCACGCACCTTCAGGGCTTTGTTCCTGCGTCCCTGCAGATGTGGGACGTCAGTGGTTCTGGTCCTGGTCCTGGTTCTGGTTCTGGTTCTGGTTCTGGTTCTGCTCACCTGTACCTGCTGGACAACCACAAGATGGTTGAGGTACGGCCTGACACGCCCTTCTCTGGGGGGGCGGGGTTTGGGTCGAGGCCTGGTTATGACAAACACGTTTATCTAGACAGACACCCAGAATAAATAAACAAATAAACAAATCTGGACTTTATGGACTTTAAACACGTGGACACGCCCCGACCGTCAGCCTGAAACTGGACCAGAGAGTCACACGTGCTCCGGGCCTGACCCACAAGTGGGTGAGAGGTGGGAGCGCCGCCCATCCATCACCGGACACACACACATTTGGGTTACCGTGGCAACGCCTACACACACTCACTGTTTGAACACTCATCCATCAAGGTGAGTGGCGGGAACTTTGTGTCTCTCTCCCCAAGGGGGGG
Source organism: Lagocephalus sceleratus (assembly GCA_911728415.1). NCBI lineage: Eukaryota > Metazoa > Chordata > Actinopteri > Tetraodontiformes > Tetraodontidae > Lagocephalus > Lagocephalus sceleratus. Next base: position 535,419 of record CAJVRN010000141.1, read on the forward strand.
TCTCTCTCCCCGGGGGGGTCTCTCTCCCCAGGGGGGGGTCTCTCTCTCCCCAGGGGGGGGTCTCTCTCTCCCCATCGGGCACCTCTCTCTCCCCAGGGGGGTCTCTCTCCCCAGGGGGTCTCTCTCTCCCCAGGGGGGGGTCTCTCTCTCCCCATCGGGCACCTCTCTCCCCAGGGGGGTCTCTCTCCCCAGGGGGGGTCTCTCTCCCCATCGGGCACCTCTCTCCCCAGGGGGGTCTCTCTCCCCAGGGGGGGTCTCTCTCCCCAGGGGGTCTCTCTCCCCAGGGGGGGGTCTCTCTCCCCATGGCTCATCTTCCAACAGCGAGCTGAGGCTGTGAAGCTGGAGGCCCTCACAGCCGTGCGTCCATCCGTCCGTGCGTCCATCGTCGTGAGGCTCATCGGAGCGCTTAATGAGTAACCTGAGGGCCGTAATGGCTGCGTGTGTTTATCCAGCCCCAGTGAGATCATCCCACACCCGCCCTTCCTGGCACACATCGCCTGCCTTCCAGTAAGCTACGTGCTGCAAACACATCCTGGCCCGCGTCCAAGCCTACCTGCTCAACAGGTATGTTGACCCAGCGGGGGGGGGCACTCACCCTGAAGAGAAAGTGTGTGTGATTACAGGACTCTTTGATTATTAACCACAGCAGAATGCAGCTCAGCCCAGATGTCACATTTAGGAGAGGAGAGGCAGGACTGCACCTTCTGAACCACCGACCAGCCGAGGTCCAGCCAGAGCACAGCTGGAGGAGTGAGCACAGCTGGAGGAGTGAGCACAGCTGGAGGAGTGAGCACAGCTGGAGGGGCCCAGCTGGACGCCACAGCTGGATGCCACAGCTGGAGGGGCCCAGCTGGACGCCACAGCTGGACGCCACAGCTGGAGGGGCCCAGCTGGACACCACAGCTGGAGGAACACAGCTGGAGGGGCCCAGCTGGACACCACAGCTGGAGGAACACAGCTGGAGGGGCCCAGCTGTAGGAGCGGCGGTATGCAGGTCATCCTCAGGTGCAGAGGTTCCTCTGCCAGAGGTTACTCATTGACGGTGGGCCGGAGGATCGGCAGGCGTTATCAGGGGCGGAGCCTTTGTTGATCTTCAACCACGAGATGGTGACGCTCTTTTTGAGGACTGATCAAGGCTGCCATTGGCAATCTTGTGAATTCCAGAGCTCCAACCTTCAGACTTCCTGCTGCGCTCCAGGAGCTGATGGGGTTGAGATCAAACACGCCATCATGATCCCTCACGATGGCGTGTTTGACATCATGATCTTCATCATGCCACAGTCATGCCACAGTCATGCCACAGTCAACAGGACAGACCTGTCCAACCCAGACAAACAGAAACCAAGCCATCCATGTCAGAAACAGGACTGTCCACTAGCACACACACACGCACACACACACACACTCACACACTCACACACTCACACGCACACACACACACACACTCACACACTCACACACTCACACACACACATTCACACACACACTCACACACACACTCACACGCACACACACACACTCACACACACACTCACACACACACACACACACACACGCACACACACACATTCACACACACACACACACACACTCACACACACACTCACACACACACACACACACACACGCACACACACACACACTCACTCACACACACACACACTCACTCACACACACACACACACACCTCCTCTTTCAGCGTTGTTTGTCTGCTCTTACTCAAGCGAGGGGACACACAAAGGTTCTTTGCTTCAGTAGAACCTTTTCTTTCTGTCCTAAACTGTAAGCGCGTCGTTCCGCTCTGGCGGGCGCTGAAAGCTGCTGCGCTGTGGTGAGGTTGTGCGACGCGTCCACTGACAGGTGTCTGTCCCTCCCTTTGTCCCTCTGCAGCTCTGAGACCTTCCAGCACGCTCACAAAAGCCTGGGTGAAGCCTGTTGGACTGTGGGCAGAGACCCAGGAGATTCAAACCCTCAACCTGGTCACAGTGCGCTCGCAGGCCTGCTCATCATTCTAGTGCCAACACCAGCACGAAGCTGACGTTGGTGTTTGTCTAAAGAGAAAGGTCGAGTTGAGGCGTGGCAGGACGGCGTTCAACCCCAGACCTCCAATGGCCACGCCCCCTTTAGGAGCTACCGCTAGCTGGTGTGGCTTTGATCTTACCCAGGAGGGGAGACGCCTCGTCCATCCGTGGTCCGTCGATCTCCAGCGACTCTCAAATGAAGTTAATGTTTGACGTGTAAAATGAGTTCAATAAAACGAAATACAAAGAAATAACGTCAGATTTATTTGAACCCAATCACACCAGAAACGTGCAACTGATTTCTGTTTCACACGACATCTTTGAATATTTACAAAGTTGACACACGTATAAATACACTTCATAATAAGTGATACCGGCAGACACGTAGTGCACTATGACTGTAGGAGTGAAGGCCGAGGCGTCAGCAACATGAACCCGTGTCTGTTCTCTACGGCCTCAACAGCTCCTTCAACTTCAGGGAAAGTTCCGCCTCATCAGCAACAAAAGCAGAATCCAATTACAAAAATGTGTAAAAAACCTCTACAAAAACATTCTCAGTGCCACAAATGTGTCCTTGTCCTAACCAGAGAGCCTGTGGGGGCTGGAGCGTGAGCGTCTCTAGGGAGCTAACCGATCAACTGGAGTGAAGGGGACAGCTTCTGGAACCTTCTGGTGCTGACACACACTTGAACAATAAAATAAGATTGGTTCATAAAACCTACTAGAGCCAAAAACACTGGCTTACATGTTCTGCAACACCTTCCTTCACACAGGAAGTTTAGACCCACGCGTGGACCGTGTGGGAGGAGGAGGAGGTCTCCACCCGCTCACATGCCCGCCTCCTCGATCTTCCAGCCGCTCGAGTTCTTCCCAAACTTGTAAACGAGCCTGCGGCCGTCCACGCGCTCCAGGATCTCCCTCTTGTAGTAGTACCTGCATGGGGAAGACCCTGGTTACTACGGGGGACGGGTCCAGGCTGCTGCACCCTTCAGGAGGTCACTGGAGGCTCTGGGGTCTCACCTCATGGCGCGGCTGAGCTTCTCGTAGGTCATGCTGCTGTTCTTCTTCTTCTGGCCCCACATCTGGGCCACGGCCTCGGACTTGAGGAACTTGAAGACGCCCTCGTGGCGGTCCTCCCACTTCAGCAGGCCCTGGTTCTTCTCGGGGTTGATCAGGATGTCTCTGATGAACTCCCACAGGTGGGTTCCTCGAGGAGCTGCGGACACGCAGACGAGGTCAGCCGAGGTCAGCCGAGGTCTCGGCGGCTTCGGGAGGACGTCGTGGGAATGTTCTCACCGTGTTTGCTTTTCTTGGACCCGGCGTAGACGCTGCTGCCGCCGTGCTCGCCGCCGTGCTTGGGAGGGCGTCCTCGGGGACGCTTCAGGCGAGACTCAGCTTTCTCGGTCTTGATGAAGGTCCCTGTGAAGGTCACGGCTGAGGGTCAGGAGGGGGCGGGGCCTGCGCCAGCAGACGAGGGCCAACCTTGGGCATACTCACTGGAGATGGCGGGGTAGGAGAACTCCGGGTCCGATTCGCAGCTGCCGGAATCGGGCGATCCGGGAGTTTGGAAGAACATCCCGCCTGGGGACGGGAGAGAGGAAGAGGGTGAGGGAGGGAGGACAGGGACGGGAGACGAAGAGACGAAGGGGAGGGACACTGACTGTTGGACAGGGAGCTGGACTGACTGTCGGACTGGACGTCAGACAGGTACTCCAGGTCCTCCTGGGGCCCCCCGGGGCCCAGAGTGAAGCCGCCCAGGCCGCCCTCGTTCCCAAACAGGTCGTCTCTGGCCTCCGCGTCTCCTTCATCTGTCAAGAACACCGTCAGTGCTTTGATCTCCCCTCCACCCCCCCTTCACGAAGAGCGCGGTGGCGCTGCCTACCGGGCCGGATGATGAGGGTGCCGAGCAGCGGGAAGTTGTCCAGCAGGTTGTCCAGGATCTGGGAGGTCTCGTTCAGCTCCGAGCCGTGAAGACTCTGCAGGTCCGGGAACGCTGCGATCACACAGGGGGGGTCACCGGGGGCCGGGGGGGCGGGCCGGGGGGCGGGCCGGCGTCGGTGGGAGGGGCTTACCGTATCTGCTCTTGTGCTCCTGCAGGCTCTGGTAGAGCTGGGCCCCGAGCTGGGGCCCGAACACCTCGCACATCTGGCCCTGGCACATCTGGCAGAGGGAGAAGCCGTCCATGGAGCAGAGCGCCAGGCTCAGGCTGTGGGCGTCCAGCTTGCTGCGCTCCACGTGGTCGCTGATCCACTCCAGGACGTTGTCCACCGTCCACAGCTGCGGCTCCATCTGCCTGTAGGACTGAGCTGAGGGACACGGCGTGGTCAGGTGAGGCCGTCTCCCCCGGCAACCACAGGTGACATCACTGAGCCGGTCAAACATTAGCGCCTGGTTAATGGTTGACCCCGACCGAAACAAAGCCAAGGGCCCAGAGACGATGTTTACCGAGGTCAGGCCCCGCCCCCAAAGGAAGGAGCATTATCAGACTGGTGAACCATCCCTGGCTGACCCCCCCCGCCAACATCAGTGTCCCCACTCTGCAGGTAAACCCCCCAGACACACACACTCTGCAGGTAAACCCCCCAGACACACACACTCTCCAGGTAAACCCCCCAGACACACACACTCTGCAGGTAAACCCCCCAGACACACACACTCACATCAGTGTCCCCACTCTGCAGGTAAACCCCCAGACACACACACTCTGCAGGTAAACCCCCCAGACACACACACTCTGCAGGTAAACCCCCCAGACACACACACTCACATCAGTGTCCCCACTCTGCAGGTAAACCCCCCAGACACACACACTCTGCAGGTAAACCCCCCAGACACACACACTCACATCAGTGTCCCCACTCTGCAGGTAAACCCCCCAGACACACACACTCTGCAGGTAAACCCCCCAGACACACACACTCACATCAGTGTCCCCACTCTGCAGGTAAACCCCCCAGACACACACACTCTGCAGGTACCCCCCCAGAACTGAAGGTGCTCACCACTTGTCCCAGGGCCGTAGGAGCCCAGCGGCTGCGGGACCACGTCAGAGACCGCCGTCTGGTACATGGCGAAGTTGGCGCCGGTCAGGACGCTGCTGAGGCACAGGGACGACATGGGGGGGCCGAGGACACCTTTACTCCCCAGGAAGGACGACAGCGTGGGCAGAGGAGCCGCTCGGTTCACCTGGACAGGTGAGGCCAATGTTCATGTGTACCCTGGCCCGGCGTGGCGGCGGTCTCTGACTTTCACTGTGAGCCGCAGGTGCACCGACTTTATAGAGAAGGAGGGGGCGGGACTCAGGTGAGTTAGGGGAATTCCACACGGGGCCACGCCCCCTCCTGCCCTCAGCCACGCCCCCTCCTGCTTCCTGAGAACTTGATCAACAAAACAAACCTGTCCTACTCTCCTGTGTCAACTCACACACACACACACACACACACACACAGAAACACACGCACGCTCAGAAACACACGCACTGAAACACACACAGAAACATACACACACACATACACACACACATACACACACAGAAACACACACGCACATACACACACACAGAAACACACACACATACACACACACAGAAACACACACGCACATACACACACACAGAAACACACACGCACATACACACACACACACACACACACACACACATAATTTATTTCTCTGACCTATCTTACCTGACCCCCTGACCTCTGACCTCCCCTAACCCAGTAGAATGAAGATGTTGGTAGTCAGTATGTAGCACAAGAACACACACACAAATGTGAAAAAAAGGCACAATTTTAATGTGTATGTGTGTTTGTACATGCATGCATGTTTCTGTGTATTTTTGTGTGTCTTTGTTTGCATGTGTGTGTTTTTGTCTGTGAATGTGTCTTTGTTTGTGTATTTCTGTGTTTGAGAGTTTGTGGCTCCGTGATCGGTCCATAAAGGTGAAGGAGTGTGTGTGTGTGTGTGTGTGTGTGTGTGTGTGTGTGTTAGTCCCACATCCTGTCTTGGCTCCTCCCCCTGTCCTGGTCTGACTGAAGCTACAGCCATCATAAAGTCTGCAGTGAGGCCTGTTGAGGGACACGTGAACCTGATGTGTGTGCAGCCTGTGGTCGGGTCATCGTGGGTCGGGTCAGGACCGGGGTCGGGACCAGGGTCAGGACCGGGGTCGGGACCAGGGTCAGGATCGGGGTTGGGACCAGGGTCAGGACCGGGGTCGGGACCAGGATCAGGACCGGGGTTGGGACCAGGGTCAGGACCGGGGTTGGGACCAGGGTCAGGATCGGGGTCGGGACCAGGGTCAGGATCGGGGTCGGGACCAGGGTCAGGACCAGGGTCAGGGTCGGGGTCGGGACCAGGGTCAGGACCAGGGTCAGGGTCGGGGTCAGGACCAGGGTCAGGACCGGGACCAGGGTCAGGGTCGGGGTCAGGACCAGGGTCAGGACCGGGACCAGGGTCAGGGTCGGGGTCAGGACCAGGGTCAGGACTGGGGTTGGGACCAGGGTCAGGATCGGGGTTGGGACCAGGGTCAGGATCGGGGTCAGGACCAGGGTTAGGACCAGGGTCAGGGTCGGGGTCAGGACCAGGGTCAGGACCAGGACCAGGGTCAGGGTTCACCTGGCTCTGCCCTGAGGCCTCTGAGGCCCCCCACTGCTACCTCAGGTTCAGGTGTGGACGCGTCCCCCCTGCAGGTAACGCCTGGTCTGAGCTGCTTATGTATGTCCTCACAACTTCTAAAAATAGCAGTCGTGAGGACACACACACACACACACACACACACACACACACACACACACACACACACACACACACACAGAGTGAATCATTAACTAATGGAGCTTAACTACTGGGACTACCTCATGCACATCATGTCACCTTCATGAGGAACAGTCAGACCGAAACAACACCGCGACCTCAGCCAACCCCTCAAGTCAATGGGGTGTGTGTGTGTGTGTGTGAGGTCTACAGCCACCGTCATCTCCAGCCAGCATCTCCGGGTCGATGACCCTTGACCCCACCACCATGGGCCCCGGGCGGCTGTTGGCCTTGGTACAGTCGCTGTCT
>CAJVRN010000141.1:555000-562500 GCA_911728415.1 Lagocephalus sceleratus
ATCGTTGAGTCGTCGTCTCTTTCTGTTTTCACTCTCACGTTCTCCTCGTGGTCCTTCTGATCACTGATCATTTACAAGAGACTACTGTCCTTACCTGAGTGTAAATATGGTGTGTGTGTGTGTGTGTGTGTGTGTGTGTGTGTGTGTGTGTGTGTGTGTGTGTGAGCTGAACGATGTCATGTATGAGTCTGAGGAGCAGATGTGATGTGTTGGTGTTCTTTTCAATCAGCACCAGTCTGTTAAAGATCTCCATCTGGGCTCCAGGCTGTTTGCTCACCTGCTCTGAGTGATATTAGCACCTTTGGAACCCCCCCACACACACACACACACACCCCGCCTCCATCTGCTGGGCTCATCTCAAAGTGACAGCAGTAATGGACAGATGTGGCACATCAGTCCTTCCTTCTGCAGCGTGATGGTAAAAATATGCTTTTATACTTTTATAGACTCTTCCAGATGTTTGACCACTGATCAGCTGATCAATAGATCCCTGATCAATAGATGACTAATCAGCTGATCCCTGATCAATAGATCACTGATCAGCTGATCCCCGATCAATAGATCCCTGATCAATAGATCCCTAATCAATAGATCCCTGATCAATAGATCACTGATCAGCTGATCAGTGATCAATAGATCCCTGATCAACAGATCCCTGATCAGATGAGCAGCTTCAGTCAGGAATATGAACCAGCCTGGTTGTCAGGATCAATATTGGCATGTTTGATGGGGGGGTTGGGGGGGGGTTGGGGGAGGGTTGGGGGAGGGGTTGGGGGGTCTCTGAAGGGAACAGCGGGCTGGAACGTGGCGGCGGGAAGGACAAGTGAAGGGAGAGCGTCTGACAGACGAGCTAAGGAGAGGAGACCTCTGTGACAGACGCTCGCCAACACGTCAGGAATGGAGGACGCCAGGGAGCACGATGACAGCAGCCCCCCCTCATGACCCCCCCAGAGGAGCAGGAAGAGAGACAGAGACCCTCACCCCAAAGAAAAGAGAAAAGGAGGAGAAAAGACCCCCCCCCCATGGTGAACATGCTTTACATCCTGATGATGCTTCTTTACACAACATTACACACACCTCAGATTATCAACAATGTGTGTGTGTGTGTGTGTGTGTGTGAGTGTGTGTGTGAGTGTGTGTGAGAGTGTGTATGAGTGTGTGTGTGAGAGAGTGTGTGAGTGTGTATGAGTGTGTGTGTGAGTGTGTGTGTGTGAGTGTGTGTGAGTGAGTGTGTGTGTGAGTGTGAGTGTGTGTGTGAGTGTGTGTGTGAGTGTGTGTGTGTGTGTGTGTGAGTGTGTGTATGAGAGAGTGTGTGGGTGTGTATGAGTGTGTGTGTGTGAGAGAGAGTGTGTGAGTGTGTATGAGTGTAGTGTGTGTGTGTGTGTGAGAGAGAGTGTGTGTGAGTGTGTATGAGTGTGTGTGTGTGTGTGAGAGAGTGTGTGAGAGTGAATGAGTGTGTGTGTGTGTGTGTGAGAGAGTGTGTGTGTGTGTGTGTGTGTGTGTGTGTGTCCAACACAGGAACGTGACATCGTCCTGGGAGCTTTGAGAACAGCGTTTCTTCCTAACTGGTGCACACAGAAGAGGATCGATCCAGATGTTGGGAACAGCCTTCATCACTGTCTTCTCTGGACTGGACAGGAGGAAGCAGCTGGGCAGATGTTTCACTGAATATTGACGACGTCCTGAACCCTTGCTGGCCAACACTGAACAGGCTTAAACTGACTTCAAACAGTTCATACTGGTTTTATACTGGGTTTATACTGGCCAAGGCGATGGGGCTTAGAAGGAGAAGGAAGGCTTCCTTTTGAGACCAGGAGGTTGGGGTTTGAGTTTGGAGAGGAGTCACGTTGACTCATGCTAAAATGAGGAGAGTCGGCTTGACTCCGTAATTGAGAGGTTTTAGTGAATAAATGAAAACAGAAGCTTCACTGACGTCTTCATCACGTTTGGGGACATGAAACAGGTCTGAACTCCTGACAGACAAGAATATTGACCCCTTTAACAGCTTCTCATGTTGACCAGTTTAAAGTCCACACAAACATTTTGATCTTTATTCCGCACACAGCAGACGGGAAAAGATGGAAGGGACGGGAAAAGGTGTAAAGTGATGAAGCAAACATGGAGAAGCTATTCATGAAAACAGGAGTTCTCCAGAAAAGAGTTACATGAACATCATGACTTCTTTAACCTTTGATCATCAAAGACCAAAATACTGAACCGATCAAAGACGACGTTGTTGTTTTAGTCAAGACGATTTCATCAAAGTGAGGAAACAGAAAAAACTTCATGTTGAGTTGTAGTCCTGTTATTATTATTATTATTGTTATTATTGTTATTGTTATTGTTGTTGTTGTTGTTTTGTGTCATTACTAATGACCCCGCCCCCCCAGAGGTTTGAATCAGCTCAATTCTAAGTAGACACAAATGAAGCCCCGCCCCCTTTAGCTGTGCTGCAGTGTGGTTAACAGTAAAAGGCTTGGTGCCCCCCCAGGTCTGATATAAACACACGCCCCTGCGGCGACATCCAACCAACAACCTGGCCTCCAGGATCAGAAAAGACTGTAAAGAGAAACCAAACGTGACGTGGGGGCCGGAGGGAGGGTGTGTGTTTGGTGCCCCCGTGCCCCCCGACCCCCCCCGCCGCCGGCCCTGAGCCCAGACGCTCCCCAGACTGTTTAAGGTGACGGAAGCGGAGGCTGGAATCCTGAAGAGTGAGCGTGGCTGTGTGGGGTTAAGGGGAGGCGACATCAAAGCAGAACACGGCGATAATGACGTCCTGGGGGGGGCATGAATATTTAGAGCGCTGGGGGAGGCGGGACCACTTTAGTAAACATTATGCGCAGTGTCTTTTAGAAATTCATAAACTTCAGGCCCAGTGAGTCAGGTGAGGTTGCGTTTGAAACAAACCACAGCCCCCCCCTTAAAGATGGGGTCAGAGGAGCCGCGCATTTAAAATTCACTTAGCATGCTGATTCGGCCCGACGGTTCCTCCTGAGCCCGTAATCGCTTCCCTCTCCATATAACAGAATTCAATTGCCTGCCGGAGGAGACGCTGATGGTGGGGGGGGGCATGTGGGGGGGGGATCAAAAGCCCTGAAGATTCCACTTTGATGGAGGTAAACTGTCAGGAGCTGAACAGGAAAACGTTCCGCGTGCTCTTCCTCAGGAAATCGCCTGTCTCTTCTCATGGGCGCCACGCTCCTCACGTGTCGCTCCGACTTGGCCCGCACATTCCTCTCCCATGGCAGGGGGGGGGGCAGGAGGCTGCAGGGTCAATCCCATGGCTCCCCAGGAACCTTCCTGGAGGACAAGCGCTGATGACCAGGACTAATCTGACAGGGAGGCAGAAGTTTGTCCTGGCAGTGGGCGGATGGGGAGTCCAGCCAGGTGGAGCGTGGCCGATGTTCTGAAGGAGCCGGGAAGCACAATCGCTGGCCTGCAGGCCCCCCCACGCTCCGGAGGAACCACACTGCCACCGACACAGGCGGGGAAGTCAGCGGTGCGTCTCAGCCCATAATTAGAGCAGAGCACACTCCTCTAATTAAACACATTTACCCGCCGTTAATTCCAGAGCATCATTACTTCCCAGAATGTTCATCAGAAAGTCGTCTGGAAGGCCTGATGCCGCGCTTCCCAAATGGTGACAAATCTTCCTCATTAGTTCCTGAGTTCCTTGTAATTAAGCCTTTGGCCAACTCTGACGTGTATACAAACTCGAAGCAGGAGCGCTCCCTCACTGGTGTGGAAGTCCATGCTGGGAATCAGACAAATAAAGAATTTAATAAAGATAATTAGAGGGCTGGCCCTTCCCACATCTCTGCTGGGGCCGGAACGAGGCTGCTTTCTCCTGGAACGGGAAGTCAGGCTCATCAGCAGAGCTCACCTGCTCCGTCAGCACGCCAGAACAAATAACCTGCTGGACGGGCCCCAGCAGAGCAGAGAGCAGACTGTGACTGACTGTGGTCAGGACCCGTCAGGCCGTCGGGATCCGACGACAGTAGAACACTCCAGAATAGGATGTTCATAGATCAAAGGTTCCCACAGCAAAGGTTCATAGATCAAAGGTCCCCAAATCAAAGGTTCCCACATCAAAGGTTACTACATCAAAGGTTCCATGATGAAAGATTCCCGCATCAAAGGTCCCTAAATCAAAGGTCCCCAGATCAAAGGTTCCCAAATCAAAGGTTTCAACATCAGAAGTTCCAGGATAAAAGGTCCCTAGATAAAAAGGTCCCCAGATAAAAAGGTCCCACATCAAAGATCCCTAAGGAGCTTTGATGATGGAGCTCTGATGATGAAGAAGCTTTGATGTTGAAGTAGCTTTGATAATGAAGGAGCTTTGATAAGGAAGCTTTGATGATGAAGGAGCTTTGATGATGAAAAAGCTTTGATGATGAAGGAGCTTTGATGAAGAAGCTTTGATGATGAGGGAGCTTTGATGATGGAGGAGCTATGATTATGAATGAGCTCTGATGATGAAAAAGCTTAGATGATGAAGGAGCTTTGATGAGTAAGACGCTTTGATGATGAAGGAGCTGTGATGATGAAGAAGCTTTGATGATAAAGGAACTTTGAAGATGAATAAGCTTTGATGATGGAGGAGCTTTGATGATTAAGACGTTTTGATGATGGAGGAGCTCTGAGGAAGAAGAAGCTTTGATGATAAAGGAGCTTTGATGATCAAGGAAATTTGATGATCAAGGAACTTTGAAGATGAAGAAGCTTTGATCATGGAGGAGCTTTGATGATGAAGAAGCTTTGATGATAAAGGAGCTTTGATGATCAAGGGAATTTGATGATCAAGGAACTTTGAAGATGAAGAAGCTTTGATCATGGAGGACTTTGATGAAGAAGGAGCTTTGATGATGAAGAAGCTTTGATAATGAAGGAGCTTTGATGATGAAGGAGCTTTGATGATGAAGGAACTTTGATGATGAAGGAGCTTTGATGATAAAGGAGCTTTGATGATGAAGGAACTTTGAAGATGAATAAGCTTTGATGATGAAGGAGCTTTGATGATGAAGGAGCTCTGATGATGAAGAAGCTTTGATGATAAAGGAGCTTTGATGATCAAGGAAATTTGATGATCAAGGAACTTTGAAGATGAAGAAGCTTTGATCATGGAGGAGCTTTGATGATGAAGGAACTTTGAAGATGAAGGAGCTTTGACAATGAAGGAGCTTTGATGATGAAGGAGCTTTGATGATAAAGGAACTTTGAAGATGAATAAGCTTTGATAATGAAGGAGCTTTGATGATGAAGGAGCTTGGATGATGAAGGAGCTTTGATGATTAAGATGTTTTGATGATGGAGGAACTTTGATGATGAAGGAGCTTTGATAATGAAGGAGCTCTGATGATGAAGAAGCTTTGATGATGAAGGAGCTTTGATAATGAAGGAGCTTTGATGAGTAAGAAGCTTTGATGATGAAGGAGCTGTGATGATGAAGAAGCTTTGATGATTGGGCTTTGATGATGAAGAAGCTTTGATGATGGGGCTTTGATGATGAAAAAGCTCTGATGATGAAGGAGCTTTGATGATGAAGAAGCTTTGATGATGGAAGAGCTTTGACGATGAAGGAGTTCTGAAGATGAAAACGCTCTGATGATGAAAAAGCTCTGATGATCAAGGAACTTTGAAGATAAAGAAGCTTTGATGATGAAGGAGCTCTGATGATGAAAAAGCTTTGATGATGAAGGAGCTTTGGTGATGGAGGAGCTCTGATGATGAAGGAGCTCTAATGATGAAAAAGCTCTGATGATGAAGGAAATTTGATGATGAAGGAGCTTTGATAATGAAGAACCTTTGATGATGAAGACGCTTTGATGATAAAGGAGCTTTGATGATCAAGGAAATTTGATGATCAAGGAACTTTGAAGATGAATAAGCTTTGATGATGGAGGAGCTCTGATGATGAAGGAGCTCTGATGATGAAGAAGCTTTGATGATAAAGGAGCTTTGATGATCAAGGAAATTTGATGATCAAGGAACTTTGAAGATGAATAAGCTTTGATGATGGAGGAACTTTGAAGATGAAGAAGCTTTGATGATGAGGAAGCTTTGATGATGAAGGAGCTCTGATGATGAAAAAGCTTTGATGATAAAGAAGCTTTGGTGATGGAGGAGCTCTGATGATGAAGGAGCTCTAATGATGAAAAAGCTCTGATGATGAAGGAACTTTGATGATGAAGGAGCTTTGATGATGAAAAAGCTTTGATGATAAAGAAGCTTTGGTGATGGAGGAGCTCTGATGATGAAGGAGCTCTAATGATGAAAAAGCTCAGATGATGAAGGAACTTTGATGATGAAGGAGCTTTGATAATTAAGAACCTTTGATGATGAAGAAGCTTTGATGATGAAGGAGCTCTGATGATGAAGGAGCTCTGATGATGAAGCTTTGATGATAAAGGAGCTTTGATGATGAAGGAAATTTGATGATCAAGGAACTTTGAAAATGAAAAAGCTTTGATCATGGAGGGGCTTTGATGATGAAGGAGCATTGATGATGAAGAAGCTTTGATAATGAAGGAGCTTTGATGATGAAGGAACTTTGAAGATGAATAAGCTTTGATAATGAAGGAGCTTTGATGATGAAGGAGCTTTGATGATAAAGGAGCTTTGATGATGAAGGAACTTTGAAGATGAAGAAGCTTTGATGATGAGAAAGCTTTGATGATGAAGGAGCTCTGATGATGAAGGAGCTCTGATGATGAAGAAGCTTTGATGATGAAGGAGCTTTGATGATGAAGGAGCTCTGATGATGAAGGAGCTTTGATGATCAAGCTATTTTGATGAAGAAGCTTTGATGATGAATGAGCTTTTATGATGAAGAGGCTTTGACGAAGAAGAAGTTTTGATGATGAAGAAGCTTTGAAGATGAAGAAGCTTTGATGATGGAGCTTTGATGATGAAGCTTTCATGATGAAGCTTTGATGATGAAGGAGCTGTGATGATGAAAAAGTTTTGATGATGATGGAGCTTTGATGATGAAGTAGCTTTGATGATGAAGAGGCTTTGATGATGAAGCTTTGATGAAGAAGCAGCTCTGATGATGACGGAGCTTTGATGATAGAGCTTTGATGATGAAGGAGCTCTGATGATTCCAAGATGATTCCAAGATGAAAGGTTTCACAATGAAAGGTTCCAAGATGAAAGGTTCCCAGATGAAAGGTTCCCAGATAAAAGATTCCTAGATCAAAGGTTCCCAGATCAAAGGTCCACAGATCAAAGGTCCACAGATCAAAGGTCCCCAGATCAAAAGTTCCAAGATTAAAGGTTCCAAGATTAAAGGTTCCAAGATGACAGGGTTAACCAAAGGTTCCCAACCATCTCAGGAACCAAATTGTCAGATGTTCAGATGTTCAGCTTCTTCATCTTCATCCACTTCTCCTTCAGACATGACGTGAAATGGTGGCATGTCTCTCATACATCACCTTGCCACCTTGTAGCACCTTGTTGACTTGACAACACAACAAGAAGCAAACAGCTGGATTACAGAGT
>CAJVRN010000141.1:567500-575000 GCA_911728415.1 Lagocephalus sceleratus
TCGTGCCCGATGAAGACATGTCCTTCTCAGGAGCGGTCGTCCCTCTGAACCTTGAGCAGGTCTGATGTTCCTCTCCTGATGTCCCTCTCCTGTATGTCCCTCTCCTGTTTGTCCCTCTCCTGTTTGTCCCTCTCCTGATGTCCCTCTCCTGTTTGTCCCTCTCCTGATGTCCCTCTCCTGATGTCCCTCTCCTGATGTTCCTCTCCTGATGTCCCTCTCCTGTTTGTCCCTCTCCTGATGTCCCTCTCCTGTTTGTCCCTCTCCTGATGTCCCTCTCCTGATGTTCCTCTCCTGATGTCCCTCTCCTGTTTGTCCCTCTCCTGATGTCCCTCTCCTGTTTGTCCCTCTCCTGGTGTCCCTCTCCTGATGTTCCTCTCCTGATGTCCCTCTCCTGATGTCCCTCTCCTGTTTGTCCCTCTCCTGATGTCCCTCTCCTGATGTCCCTCTCCTGTTTGTCCCTCTCCTGATGTCCCTCTCCTGATGTTTCTCTCCTGATGTCCCTCTCCTGTTTGTCCCTCTCCTGATGTCCCTCTCCTGTTTGTCCCTCTCCTGATGTCCCTCTCCTGATGTCCCTCTCCTGTTTGTCCCTCTCCTGATGTCCCTCTCCTGTTTGTCCCTCTCCTGTTTGTCCCTCTCCTGATGTCCCTCTCCTGATGTCCCTGTCCTGATGTCCCTCTCCTGTTTGTCCCTCTCCTGATGTCCCTCTCCTGATGTCCCTGTCCTGATGTCCCTCTCCTGTTTGTCCCTCTCCTGATGTCCCTCTCCTGATGTCCCTCTCCTGATGTCCCTCTCCTGTTTGTCCCTCTCCTGATGTCCCTCTCCTGATGTCCCTCTCCTGATGTTCCTCTCCTGTTTGTCCCTCTCCTGATGTCCCTCTCCAGATGTCCCTCTCCTGATGTCCCTCTCCTGATGTTCCTCTCCTGGTGTTCCTCTCCTGATGTCCCTCTCCTGATGTCCCTCTCCTGATGTTCCTGTCCTGGTGTCTCTTGAAGGTGCTGGTGAGCCACAGCTTTGTCAGGATGTAGAAGAATGTCCAGGGAGTCCCAGGAGATGTCCATCACCCCAGCCTGTGTCTGGACGTTGAACCTGTCCCCCCCCCGGTGCTCTTCTGCATCGCTGCAGGAGTAAAGATCAGTCCTGGGGGGCGTCCTCGTCCCCCCCCCAGGTCCTGACTCACCTGCTCTTCTTGTCCATGTCCTCCAGCGCGTTGGCCTCTGAAGACGACGCTCAGGCGTCCAGCTGAGGGAGTCCTTAACCACAGAGACGAGGACAGGCCCGCCATTACCACGGAGACCGCAGACACCGGGGGGAGGGTCTCATCCAGATGTTCTAAAACTGCATGGATGGGGCCTTGAGACCCCCCAGAGCAGGAGGAGGTCCCCCAAAGGTGGTGAAGGTAGCTGGATGGTGGTGAAGGTGGTGAAGGTAGCTGGATGGTGGTGAAGGTGGTGAAGGTGGTGATGGTGGTGAAGGTAGCTGGATGGTGGTGAAGGTGGTGAAGGTAGCTGGATGGTGGTGAAGGTAGCTGGATGGTGGTGAAGGTGGTGAAGGTAGCTGGATGGTGGTGAAGGTGGTGAAGGTAGCTGGATGGTGGTGAAGGTGGTGCAGGTATCTGGATGGTGGTGAAGGTAGCTGGATGGTGGTGAAGGTGGTGAAGGTGTTGATGCTGGTGAAGGTGGTGAAGGTGGTGAAGGTAGCTGGAAGGTGGTGATGGTGGTGAAGGTGGTGAAGGTAGCTGGATGGTGGTGAAGGTGGTGAAAGTGGTGAAGGTGGTGAAGGTGGTGATGCTGGTGAAGGTGGTGAAGGTGGTGAAGGTAGCTGGAAGGTGGTGATGGTGGTGAAGGTGGTGAAGGTGGTGAAGGTAGCTGGATGGTGGTGAAGGTGGTGAAGGTAGCTGGATGGTGGTGAAGGTAGCTGGAACGTAGTGATGGTGGTGAAGGTGGTGAAGGTAGCTGGATGGTGGTGAAGGTGGTGAAGGTGGTGAAGGTGGTGAAGGTAGCTAAAAGGTGGTGATGGTGGTGATGGTGGTGAAGGTGGTGATGGTGGTGAAGGTGGTGAAGGTAGCTGGAAGGTGGTGATGCTGGTGAAGGTGGTGAAGGTAGCTGGATGGTGGTGAAGGTAGCTGGATGGTGGTGAAGGTGGTGAAGGTGGTGATGGTGGTGATGGTGGTGAAGGTGGTGAAGGTAGCTGGATGGTGGTGATGGTGGTGAAGGTGGTGATGGTGGTGATGGTGGTGAAGGTGGTGAAGGTAGCTGGATGGTGGTGATGGTGGTGAAGGTAGCTGGAAGGTGGTGAAGGTGGTGAAGGTGGTGATGGTGGTGAAGGTGGTGAAGGTGGTGAAGGTAGCTGGATGGTGGTGAAGGTGATGAAGGTGGTGAAGGTGGTGATGGTGGTGAAGGTGGTGATGGTGGTGAAGGTGGTGAAGGTGGTGAAGGTGGAGATGGTGGTGAAGGTGGTGAAGGTGGTGATGGTGGTGAAGGTGGTGAAGGTAGCTGGATGGTGGTGAAGGTGGTGAAGGTGGTGAAAGTGATGATGGTGGTGAAGGTGGTGATGGTGGTGAAGGTGGTGAAGGTAGCTGGATGGTGGTGAAGGTGGTGAAGGTGGTGATGGTGGTGAAGGTGGTGAAGGTAGTGAAGGTGGTGATGGTGGTGAAGGTGGCGAAAGTGGTGATGGTGGTGAAAGTGGTGAAGGTGGTGAAAGTGGTGATGGTGGTGAAGGTGGTGAAAGTGGTGAAAGTGGTGATGGTGGTGAAGGTGGTGAAGGTGGTGAAAGTGGTGATGGTGGTGATGGTGGTGAAAGTGGTGAAAGTGGTGATGGTGGTGATGGTGGTGAAGGTGGTGAAAGTGGTGAAAGTGGTGATGGTGGTGAAGGTGGTGATGGTGGTGAAGGTGATGATGGTGGTGAAGGTGGTGAAGGTAGCGGGATAGTGGTGAAGGTGGTGAAGGTAGCAGGATAGTGGTGAAGGTGGTGAAGGTAGCTGGATGGTGGTGAAGGTGGTGAAGGTGGTGAAAGTGGTGATGGTGGTGAAAGTGGTGATGGTGGTGATGGTGGTGAAGGTAGCTGGATGGTGGTGAAGGTGGTGAAGGTGGAGATGGTGGTGAAGGTGGTGAAGGTAGCTGGATGGTGGTGAAGGTGGTGAAGGTGGTGATGGTGGTGAAGGTGGTGAAGGTAGCTGGATGGTGGTGAAGGTGGTGAAGGTAGCTGGATGTGGTGAAGGTGGTGAAGGTGGTGATGGTGGTGAAGGTGGTGAAGGTAGCTGGATGGTGGTGAAGGTGGTGAAGGTAGCTGGATGGTGGTGATGGTGGTGAAGGTAGCTGGATGGTGGTGAAGGTGGTGAAGGTGGTGATGCTGGTGAAGGTGGTGAAGGTAGCTGGATGGTGGTGAAGGTGGTGCAGGTATCTGGATGGTGGTGAAGGTAGCTGGATGGTGGTGAAGGTGGTGAAGGTGTTGATGCTGGTGAAGGTGGTGAAGGTGGTGAAGGTAGCTGGAAGGTGGTGATGGTGGTGAAGGTGGTGAAGGTAGCTGGATGGTGGTGAAGGTGGTGAAAGTGGTGAAGGTGGTGAAGGTGGTGATGCTGGTGAAGGTGGTGAAGGTGGTGAAGGTAGCTGGAAGGTGGTGATGGTGGTGAAGGTGGTGAAGGTGGTGAAGGTAGCTGGATGGTGGTGAAGGTGGTGAAGGTAGCTGGATGGTGGTGAAGGTAGCTGGAACGTGGTGATGGTGGTGAAGGTGGTGAAGGTAGCTGGATGGTGGTGAAGGTGGTGAAGGTGGTGAAGGTGGTGAAGGTAGCTGGAAGGTGGTGATGGTGGTGATGGTGGTGAAGGTGGTGATGGTGGTGAAGGTGGTGAAGGTAGCTGGAAGGTGGTGATGCTGGTGAAGGTGGTGAAGGTAGCTGGATGGTGGTGAAGGTGGTGAAGGTGGTGATGGTGGTGATGGTGGTGAAGGTGGTGAAGGTAGCTGGATGGTGGTGATGGTGGTGAAGGTGGTGATGGTGGTGATGGTGGTGAAGGTGGTGAAGGTAGCTGGATGGTGGTGATGGTGGTGAAGGTAGCTGGAAGGTGGTGAAGGTGGTGAAGGTGGTGATGGTGGTGAAGGTGGTGATGGTGGTGAAGGTGGTGAAGGTGGTGAAGGTGGAGATGGTGGTGAAGGTGGTGAAGGTGGTGATGGTGGTGAAGGTGGTGAAGGTAGCTGGATGGTGGTGAAGGTGGTGAAGGTGGTGAAAGTGATGATGGTGGTGAAGGTGGTGATGGTGGTGAAGGTGGTGAAGGTAGCTGGATGGTGGTGAAGGTGGTGAAGGTGGTGATGGTGGTGATGGTGGTGAAGGTGGTGAAGGTAGTGAAGGTGGTGATGGTGGTGAAGGTGGTGAAAGTGGTGATGGTGGTGAAAGTGGTGAAGGTGGTGAAAGTGGTGATGGTGGTGAAGGTGGTGAAAGTGGTGAAAGTGGTGATGGTGGTGAAGGTGGTGAAGGTGGTGAAAGTGGTGATGGTGGTGATGGTGGTGAAAGTGGTGAAAGTGGTGATGGTGGTGATGGTGGTGAAGGTGGTGAAAGTGGTGAAGGTGGTGAAGGTAGCGGGATAGTGGTGAAGGTGGTGAAGGTAGCAGGATAGTGGTGAAGGTGGTGAAGGTAGCTGGATGGTGGTGAAGGTGGTGAAGGTGGTGAAAGTGGTGATGGTGGTGAAGGTGGTGATGGTGGTGAAGGTGGTGATGGTGGTGAAGGTGGTGAAGGTAGCGGGATAGTGGTGAAGGTGGTGAAGGTAGCAGGATAGTGGTGAAGGTGGTGAAGGTAGCTGGATGGTGGTGAAGGTGGTGAAGGTGGTGAAAGTGGTGATGGTGGTGAAAGTGGTGATGGTGGTGATGGTGGTGAAGGTAGCTGGATGGTGGTGAAGGTGGTGAAGGTGGAGATGGTGGTGAAGGTGGTGAAGGTAGCTGGATGGTGGTGAAGGTGGTGAAGGTGGTGATGGTGGTGAAGGTGGTGAAGGTAGCTGGATGGTGGTGAAGGTGGTGAAGGTAGCTGGATGTGGTGAAGGTGGTGAAGGTGGTGATGGTGGTGAAGGTGGTGAAGGTAGCTGGATGGTGGTGAAGGTGGTGAAGGTAGCTGGATGGTGGTGATGGTGGTGAAGGTAGCTGGATGGTGGTGAAGGTGGTGAAGGTGGTGATGCTGGTGAAGGTGGTGAAGGTAGCTGGATGGTGGTGAAGGTGGTGCAGGTATCTGGATGGTGGTGAAGGTAGCTGGATGGTGGTGAAGGTGGTGAAGGTGTTGATGCTGGTGAAGGTGGTGAAGGTGGTGAAGGTAGCTGGAAGGTGGTGATGGTGGTGAAGGTGGTGAAGGTAGCTGGATGGTGGTGAAGGTGGTGAAAGTGGTGAAGGTGGTGAAGGTGGTGATGCTGGTGAAGGTGGTGAAGGTGGTGAAGGTAGCTGGAAGGTGGTGATGGTGGTGAAGGTGGTGAAGGTGGTGAAGGTAGCTGGATGGTGGTGAAGGTGGTGAAGGTAGCTGGATGGTGGTGAAGGTAGCTGGAACGTGGTGATGGTGGTGAAGGTGGTGAAGGTAGCTGGATGGTGGTGAAGGTGGTGAAGGTGGTGAAGGTAGCTGGAAGGTGGTGATGGTGGTGATGGTGGTGAAGGTGGTGATGGTGGTGAAGGTGGTGAAGGTAGCTGGTAGGTGGTGATGCTGGTGAAGGTGGTGAAGGTAGCTGGATGGTGGTGAAGGTAGCTGGATGGTGGTGAAGGTGGTGAAGGTGGTGATGGTGGTGATGGTGGTGAAGGTGGTGAAGGTAGCTGGATGGTGGTGATGGTGGTGAAGGTGGTGATGGTGGTGATGGTGGTGAAGGTGGTGAAGGTAGCTGGATGGTGGTGATGGTGGTGAAGGTAGCTGGAAGGTGGTGAAGGTGGTGAAGGTGGTGATGGTGGTGAAGGTGGTGAAGGTGGTGAAGGTGGTGAAGGTAGCTGGATGGTGGTGAAGGTGATGAATGTGGTGAAGGTGGTGATGGTGGTGAAGGTGGTGATGGTGGTGAAGGTGGTGAAGGTGGTGAAGGTGGAGATGGTGGCGAAGGTGGTGAAGGTGGTGATGGTGGTGATGGTGGTGAAGGTAGCTGGATGGTGGTGAAGGTGGTGAAGGTGGTGAAAGTGATGATGGTGGTGAAGGTGGTGATGGTGGTGAAGGTGGTGAAGGTAGCTGGATGGTGGTGAAGGTGGTGAAGGTGGTGATGGTGGTGATGGTGGTGAAGGTGGTGAAGGTAGTGAAGGTGGTGATGGTGGTGAAGGTGGTGAAGGTGGTGATGGTGGTGAAGGTGGTGAAGGTAGCTGGATGGTGGTGAAGGTGGTGAAGGTGGTGAAAGTGTGATGGTGGTGAAGGTGGTGATGGTGGTGAAGGTGGTGAAGGTAGCTGGATGGTGGTGAAGGTGGTGAAGGTGGTGATGGTGGTGATGGTGGTGAAGGTGGTGAAGGTAGTGAAGGTGGTGATGGTGGTTAAGGTGGTGAAAGTGGTGATGGTGGTGAAAGTGGTGAAGGTGGTGAAAGTGGTGATGGTGGTGAAGGTGGTGAAAGTGGTGAAGGTGGTGATGGTGGTGAAGGTGGTGAAGGTGGTGAAAGTGGTGATGGTGGTGATGGTGGTGAAAGTGGTGAAAGTGGTGATGGTGGTAATGGTGGTGAAGGTGGTGAAAGTGGTGAAAGTGGTGATGGTGGTGAAGGTGGTGAAGGTAGCTGGATGGTGGTGAAGGTGGTGAAAGTGGTGATGGTGGTGAAAGTGGTGATGGTGGTGATGGTGGTGAAGGTAGCTGGATGGTGGTGAAGGTGGTGAAGGTGGAGATGGTGGTGAAGGTGGTGAAGGTAGCTGGATGGTGGTGAAGGTGGTGAAGGTGGTGAAGGTGGTGATGGTGGTGAAGGTGGTGAAGGTGGTGAAGGTAGCTGGATGGTGGTGAAGGTGGTGAAGGTAGCTGGATGGTGGTGAAGGTGGTGAAGGTGGTGATGGTGGTGAAGGTGGTGAAGGTAGCTGGATGGTGGTAAAGGTGGTGAAGGTGGTGATGGTGGTGAAGGTGGTGAAGGTGGTGAAGGTAGCTGGATGGTGGTGAAGGTGGTGAAGGTAGCTGGATGGTGGTGAAGGTGGTGAAGGTGGTGATGGTGGTGAAGGTGGTGAAGGTAGCTGGATGGTGGTAAAGGTGGTGAAGGTAGCTGGATGGTGGTGATGGTGGTGAAGGTAGCTGGATGGTGGTGAAGGTGGTGATGCTGGTGAAGGTGGTGAAGGTAGCTGGGTGGTGGTGAAGGTGGTGAAGGTAGCTGGATGGTGGTGAAGGTGGTGAAGGTGGTGATGGTGGTGAAGGTGGTGAAGGTAGCTGGATGGTGGTGAAGGTGGTGAAGGTGGTGAAGGTGGTGAAAGGTGATGGTGGTGAAGGTGGTGATGGTGGTGAAGGTGGTGAAGGTGGTGAAGGTGGTGATGGTGGTGAAGGTGGTGAAGGTGGTGATGGTGGTGATGGTGGTGAAGGTAGCGCAGCATTCATCTTGTCCTCT
>CAJVRN010000141.1:580000-617500 GCA_911728415.1 Lagocephalus sceleratus
TCCCAGTCCTTTACGTTCCCCTCCCAGTCCTTTACGTTCCCCTCCCAGTGCTTTACGTTCCCCTCCCAGTAAAAGTAATAAATACAGATACTGTTTATTACCCCCATATAAATACAGATACTGTTTATTACCCCCCCATATAAATACAGATACTGTTTATTACCCCCCCATATAAATACAGATACTGTTTATTACCCCCCCATATAAATACAGATACTGTTTATTACCCCCCCATATAAATACAGATACTGTTTTTACCCCCCTATAAATACAGATACTGTTAATTACCCCCCCATATAAATACAGATACTGTTAATTACCCCCCCATATAAATACAGATACTGTTAATTACCCCCCCATATAAATACAGATACTGTTAATTACCCCCCCATATAAATACAGATACTGTTTATTACCCCCCCATATAAATACAGATACTGTTAATTACCCCCCCATATAAATACAGATACTGTTTATTACCCCCCCATATAAATACAGATACTGTTAATTACCCCCCCATATAAATACAGATACTGTTTATTACCCCCCCATATAAATACAGATACTGTTAATTACCCCCCCATATAAATACAGATACTGTTTATTACCCCCCCATATAAATACAGATACTGTTAATTACCCCCCATATAAATACAGATACTGTTTATTACCCCCCCATATAAATACAGATACTGTTTATTACCCCCCCATATAAATACAGATACTGTTTATTACCCCCCCATATAAATACAGATACTGTTAATTACCCCCATATAAATACAATAGTTAATTAATACAGATACTGTTAATTACCCCCATATAAATACAGATACTGTTAATTACCCCCCATATAAATACAGATACTGTTTATTACCCCCCATATAAATACAGATACTGTTTATTACCCCCATATAAATACAGATAACTAATTACCCCCTATAAATACAGATACTGTTAATTACCCCCCATATAAATACAGATACTGTTAATTACCCCCCATATAAATACAGATACTGTTTATTACCCCCCCATATAAATACAGATACTGTTAATTACCCCCCATATAAATACAGATACCTTAAATAAGAATTTATTACCCCCATTAAATACAGATACTGTTTATTACCCCCCTATAAATACAGATACTGTTAATTACCCCCTATAAATACAGATACTGTTTATTACCCCCATATAAATACAGATACTGTTATTACCCCCATATAAATACAGATACTGTTAATTACCCCCCCATATAAATACAGATACTGTTAATTACCCCCCCATATAAATACAGATACTGTTTATTACCCCCCCATATAAATACAGATACTGTTAATTACCCCCCCATATAAATACAGATACTGTTAATAACCCCCCATAAAAAAAAAAAATACTGTTATTACCCCCATATAAATACAGATACTGTTAATTACCCCCCATATAAATACAGATACTGTTAATTACCCCCCATATAAATACAGATACTGTTTATTACCCCCCTATAAATACAGATACTGTTTATTACCCCCCATATAAATACAGATACCACCCCATATAAATACAGATACTGTTTATTACCCCCCCATATAAATACAGATACTGTTAATTACCCCCCATATAAATACAGATACTGTTTATTACCCCCCCATATAAATACAGATACTGTTAATTACCCCCCCATATAAATACAGATACTGTTAATTACCCCCCCATATAAATACAGATACTGTTAATTACCCCCCCATATAAATACAGATACTGTTAATTACCAGGGATGTCCACAGGGACTTTGACTGTTGATCTCCAAGATCAAGACCAAGGAGCTTTGATCATCAATGCCCCCCCCGTGCCCCCCCCCATCCTCCGGGGGGGGTCTCCAGGGATCGTTGCTCAGTTCTATCTGGGTTCATGTTGGAGTCATTTCTGTGGCTGAGGAACCTTCAGGACCAGTTCCCATTACCACCGCCTTACTGGTTTCCTCCCAGTGAAGCCTCTGCCCCCCCCGACCCCCCCTGATGCTGATCCACTCTGAAAGTAGCCAGCAGAGCTTTAGCGAAGGACGCTTGTGGTCGGAGATGCTGCAGACGCTGAGGAGCGCTTTTGTCAGCTGTGATCCATCAGAGGTCCTCCGTGGCCCTGAGGGGCTGTCACGGGGGGGGGCAGTGGATTGGGGGGGGGGTCAGTGCAGTTCAAGTCCATCTGAAAATGCTAAAATCCACATGGAACAAAGAGGTCTGATTTGTATTCAAGCAGCAGCGTGGGGGGGGGCTGTCCCGTTTGCCCCCCCAACAGGAAACCGAGCCGAGCCCCCCCAACCCCCCCACGTCACATGACGAGCTCCCGTCCCTCTGGTCCTGGCTCCATTCATCCGGTCCTGCTCAGCTACTGTCCACACGTCTGTTCTGCTCATCTGTCTGAAGCAGGAGAGCTTCCTCCTGGGGGGGCTGAAGACCGCAGGGAGGACGGACCTTCAGCCCCCCAGGAGAACTTCCTAGACTGGACAACAGCAGCAACAACAAGAACCTATGAAAGCCTTCAAATCAGCCCCAGTTGGTCCGGTCCAGCTCACCTGCGTGGACCACAGACACACACTCACACACACTCACAGACACACACTCACAGACACACACTCACAGACACACACTCAACCACCTCTGATCACACCTCCTCTGGTTGGGTCATATTTTATACTTTTGGATTCTTGGGACCTGAACCTACAACCTGAGGAGGACATGGACATGAGTTTTGAGGGCAAGTATGTCCACATACTGGACATGTTTGTGTCTCACACACACTCACACACACACACACACACTCACAGACACACACACACTCACAGACACACACACACACACACACTCACACACACACACACACACTCACAGACACACACACTCACACATACACACACACACTCACACACACTCACACACACACACTCACACACACACACACACACACTCACACACACTCACACACACACACTCACACACACACATACACACATACACACTCACACACACACACACATACACACATACACACTCACACACTCACACACACTCACACACACACACACACACACACACACACACATACACACTCACACACACTACACACTCACACACACTCACACACACATACACATACACACACACACACTCACACTCACACACACACATACACACACACACACTCACACACACACTCACACACACTCACACACACACACTCACACACACACTCACATACACTCACACACACACACTCTCACACACACACATTCTCACACACACACACTCACACACACTCACATACACTCACACACACACACTCTCACACACACACACATTCTCACACACACATACACACACACACTCAGACGTCTATTTGATGATAAAAGTATTCCTTTTAAAGCAGAAGCAGGTGAGAGTTGATCATGTCCCTGCAGATGTGTGCAGATGTGTGCAGATGTGTGCACCCACACATCTGCACACATCTGGGATCATTGTCTGCTTCAACAGGCACCTCCAGACGATGATAATCAATTTGATGTTGCACAAAGGTCATTGATCCCCTTTTAAAGGAACGGAGAACTCTGATTAATATTTAATGCATACATTGATTCTGGGTGACCTTTAAGGGGGGGGGGGCAGTTATCTCATAGACCAAATAAATTGGGGGGCTCCTCCGCGCTGCGCTAACGTACCTTTAACAGCCGCATTCATCAGTCTTATCAGCAGGAGCACAAAGACCCCCCCCCCCGTCTTCACTGGCCTCCTGCTTGAACAGGGCCTAATTGGACGGCTGGGGGGGGGCGGACACCCTCCACATCCGGTCATGTGACCTCAGAGGTCCTGGTGGAGACGCTTGTGTCAGATGAAGGAGCTCCTCCGCGTCTCCTCAGATGTGTGTGAAGAACGCAGCAGAGTTCCTCTTTGAGTCCTGCTGGGCATCGCTGTGGCCCCCTCAGGGACCCCCCCCTCGTGCACGTTCAGCCGCTGATTAAACCCACGAGACCAGCGTTCACATATGCGCTCGCCGGCCTTTGGCTTTTTACCACAAAGGTCACATGATTCATCAATTGCGTATGCTGTGTAGCTGGGAGCGTTATTTGATGGAGCCCTGCTGGAGCATCAAAATATGCTAAAACATTGATGGAACCAAAGAAACCCCGACAAAGCCTTTTTTCTAGCTGAAAGTATATCAGGACACGTACTTAAAGTAAAACGTCACCGTTGGATGTAAAGCTCCCGACCTGCTGGGGCGTAACGGCCCCTCGTTCACCTGATCAGGAACCCACTCGGTTCCCTGGTTCTGCCCATTTTTAGTGCTGACGCTGCCTCTTCCTGACGGACGTGGACCCCCTGAGCAGATGCGCTTGAATGTCCTTCACCAGCTGCCTTGACCTTCAGTAACGGGAGCGATGCTGGTCAGCACTGGTGAGGGGGCGGAGCCTCCTCTCAAACAAGAGCACATTTACTATCACATCCGAGTGGAGGTGCAAGCAGAGTTTATTGAAGGGAAAGTACAGGACCAGACAGACTTCATGACACTTTTTTTATTTGTTCAGAGAAGCAGGACGAGCCTCTGCTCCGTCTTTGTGGACGCAGGAGCAGGAGCGCGCCCTGGACGTCTACGCCTGGTGGCTCCAGCTGTGGTACATGACCAGGAAGGCCTCCACGTCCGACATGCTGTAAACCTGTGTTGGCTCAGGCACCGCCAGCCCTGAGGCCTGAGGAGCAGCCGTCCTGCCGCTGGTCTTCTCCACCTGGTCCAGCTTGAGCAGGAGGCCCCTCATGGATCTGGAGTCGCTCTCACGTGGAGGTGCCTCACCTGGAGGGGGCGGGACCCGGCGCCGACGCCTCTTGGCCTTGGTCGTCTTGGGCGTGTCTTCGACCTGTACGGTGGTGTCTTCCACCTCTTCTGCCTCCAAGCAGACAGACTCCGTCTCAGAGTCGGTCTGGTCCAAATCCAGAGACTCTGGAGAACCCGAGGTGTCGCTGTCAGTGTCCCAATGAGGCTCCAGCTCCTCGCAGATGGACGTCAGCATCCTATTGATGTCCGTCATGGTGTATTTGGGCCCTGCGCTAACCCTTTGACCTGACCAGGGCGAATCCCGCCTCCTGGGCGACTGAGATAGGCTCCGCCCCCTCTGGCGGTCCCGTTTCCTGACAGACAGCAGAGAATCCGAATGCCTTCTGTGGTAGACTCTTGTCGGCCAAGAATATTTAAGCAGCTCGTTCCTCGATTCTAAATGCCTGTTCAGAATTCCGGAGGGTGCCTCCTCGGCGTTCTCGAACCTTTGCGGTGGGCCCGAACCGTGGTGTGAAACACGGGTTCGTGCCCGGGCTTGGTTCCAGCTGGGAGCTTCTTGCACGTCTTCACCGAGCGCTGAGGAGGAGCCGTGGTGTCCTCCTGCTGGCCCGGCTCAGGCGCCCCCCTGCTGAGGCTCAGACTGTAAAGCTTCCAAAGTGCTTTTTGCTTGGCCTGTTTTTTCTTCCTGGCCAGTTGGGAGGTCACGGGCCTGTAGGGCAGCAGCACTCCGCAGAGCGTAAGTAACTCCCGCTGAGAAGGCGACGGCCCAGCCGATCCACTGGTTGGCTTTGCCTCGGGCTCCGGGACGGACTCTTCGCAGGCTTCCTTGGGACTCGTGTCACCCGTGCTCGTTATGGAGGAGCTGTGAGACGCGGAGTCCTGAGCCCGAGAGACCTGCAGCTGGTAGGGCTTCACACCCGTACCCCATTCCCCTTGCCCAAAGAGTCCCAGCAGACGGCCCGTTCTGGTCCACAGTTTGACGTTCTGGTCCAGCCCGGCGCTCACCACGTAGCTACCGGCCGCGTCGGAGGAAAGGTCCAGCACGTCTGAACGGTGACCTGTCCAGGATGCCAGCAAAACACGCGTGAACACTGGCACACGCCAGCCCCCCACCTCCTCCGACGGGCCGTCGTTGTCCACCTTGAGCCCAAATGACGTGATGTCCCACAGGTAGACCCTTCCAGCGTCGTCCCCGGTCATTAACGTCCGCTCATCGACATCGGTGGACATGGCAGTGATGACCCCACCCTTGTCTTTCAGGGCCACAAACCTGCCCAACAGGCCTCCCTCCCTGACAACCGACCAGGCGTAGACGTACCCACCGGTAGCCGTCAGCACTGTGGCGGTCTCGTCGCTGGCCTCCCTGGTCTTCAGGATGTTGATGAGAGGGCCGTTGTTGCCGGCTGTGCGTGTCCACGCTGTTTTGTGTGCCGCTCTTCTGTTCGAGCCACCCTTGGCAACAGGTAAAAAACCCGTGTGCCCCTGATCTGCTTTGGACAGGGTGCACATCTGGGGCCTTGTGGTGGGACTGAACCAGAAGAGCGCCACGGAGGTCAGGACATCCCAGACGAGGACGTTTCCATTTGAGGAGGCGGCGACCAGGTTCTTTTTGTGGACATCCATGGAGACGATGTCCGTCAAGTACTCGTGCTCCAGGTATCGGTTTTCGTGTCCGTTGATGCCCAGGTTGTAGATGGCCTTGGACTTCTTTTGGGACACAAAGACCCTGTTGTTCTTGCAGACAATAGCTGAAACTGTCCCTGGGACGGTGACGGGCAGGACGAAGAGCTCGGTCCCGCTGCTCAAGTTCCACACTCTCAACTTCCCGTCCTCGGTGGCTGTGATCAGCCTGCGGTGGGACCCATCGATGGACAGGGCCGTGAGCTTCATGCAGTCCACGCACGCATTGAATTCAATGACAGACTTCCCCGTCTCGATGTCCCACACGGTCACCAGGCCGTCGAGGCAGGCGGATATGACCAGCTTCAGGAGGCCGTGATAGCGGAGCACTTGTATAGGAGCCTCGTGGGAGGTCAGAGACTCTTTGAAAAGATCCGTCCCCTTTCCCCAACATTTTGCGATGTTGGCGGTGGCCAGCACGAGCTCGTTGTTGTTGAGATTGTAACACACGCAGGAGACGCGGTCGGGCCCCAGGTCTTTAACCTTCAGCCTCTGTAGGCAGAGCCAGGTCTTCTCCGACCACACGCGCACACTCATGTCCTCGGATGAACTCACAAATATCCCCTCGTGTGGGTGGCTCCTGACGTGGGTGACGGGCTTGAAGTGACCCGCCAGCGTCCTCTCAGGGGTCCGCTCTTCAGGACGCCACACTCGGATGGAGCCGTCTTTGCCCCCGGTCAAGAGGCGCTTGGTGGACGGGGAATAGGCGGCGCAGCCGAAGAAGCCCAGCAGGCCTTCGGACTCCAGGACCATCTTCACAGGACTGCTGGCTCCCGACGGGGGCAGCGCCACCACGCCCATTTTCATGGAGGACGCGCCGCACACAGCGAACGTGTGAATGGACGGGCAGTACTGAACCTGTCCGCAGGCGTCAAAGAAGACGGGGACGTCCAAGGCCAGGTACCGTGATGAGTTCTTGGTAAACAGGGTTGAGACGAGAGGATAATCCTGCGGGGCCGCGCTGACGCACGTGTCGCTGCAGAACAGGTCGTTCTTTTTGACGTCGTAGGAGATCAACAAGGTCAGACACCCTCCTTCATCTCCAAACGAGAAGATGGCTTTGGTGCCGTCCGACCAATAGCTCAATGTATTGATCGAGTGCTTCTCTGCCATGAAAACGTGCCTCAGAGTAAAAGAGTCAAAGGACTGGCTGCAGTCGTAGAAGATCAATTCTTTCCTCTTGGTGCAGACTGCCATCTGTTGGAGCTCCTCCAAGAGCACCAGGTCATTAACGCATATGTCCTCACACTCAGAGTACAGACTTCCTATTTTGCCTAAATCAACGTTGCTCTTCTGCTCAAAGGTGTCCGACCAGGTTTTCAACTGCCCGCTGGATGTGGCGGACAGGTAGAGTCCTGTCTGGTACGCTCTTAATTGGCCCTCAGGAACCTCGTGGCCCTCGGGGCTCTGGAGAGCTCCTGAAGGCCTGAAGAACAGGCCGACGATGGGGCGAGAGCCACCCACCGGAATCACCTGAAAGGGCTTCGGGAAGAGCAGGTTTTTCTTCTTCATCTTCTGTGCTGCGGTGAACTTGTTGAGGAGATAATCCCTTAGTTCTGCGGGATGGCCCGTGTTCCTCCAGCTCGCCTTAACGCTCCTGTAGATGCTCACTAGTTCCTCCTCCTCCACAGACTCCCCGTATAACTTGCTCATCACATCACAAAACCTCTCCTTGCTCATATGTCTTCCTGCCTCCTCAAAAATGTGGATGGTTTCTGAAATCTCAGCGGTGGCCATTTTGATTCAGGGTTCAGTTCTTCACTTCACTCTTCAGCTTATGTCACCTTCAGTCAGGATTCTTCACACACACTAACTTACAAATGGCTGTATTAGTGCACATCAACTGCTTTGAGGGTCGCTTTGAACATCCAGGATCAAAGGAGCTTTGATGAAAGCCAAAGTTGTGGCTGCTTTCAGGGCTGCAGTTACAGATTGATGAGACGTAAACAGTGAGGTGAGTGACCCCCTGCTGACGGCTGCACGTGTGTGAGGACTGACGGGCGAACGTGAACGAACACTAACGGATCATCCACCCCCTAACCAGCCACAAATAAAGTTAAGAGACAAACCTGACAAGATCAATCCAGTTTAGCTTCTTCTGTGTGCCACCAGCAGCCCCCCCCACACACACACACACACAAACAGTGTTTGTTAGTGTCCCCTACACTAACACAGCTCACAGGGTTTGATACTAACCTTCTAATGTTAATCCTACCAAAATGGCGGCCTCAGGGCGCCGCTCTCTAAGCTGGTTTGTCTGGTTTCACCAGTTCCAGTGTGGGGGGGGGCACCGGAGGGGGGGGGCACCGGAGGGGGCCAAAACCTTGTGCACATGCAGATGACGACTGAGTCTGGGAGGAAGACACCGGCCTCACCAACACCTCCCTCCTCCAGGGGGCCTAATCCAATACACACACACACACACACACTCACACACACACTCACACGTATACACACACTCATACACACACACACTCACACGCTCACACACACCACACTCACACACACACTCACACACACACTCACTCACACCCTCACACACACATAAACACACACTCACTCACACACACTCATTTACAGACACACACACTCATACACAAACACTTACAGACACACTCACACACTTACAGACACACACTCACACACAAATACTTACAGACACACTCACACACTTACAGACACACACACACACTCACACACACTCATTCACACACACTCACACACATACATATACCCTCACACACAAACACACACTCAGACACACACTAACAGACACTCACACACACACACTCACTCACACCCACACACAAACACTCACACACACACAGATACACTCACACACACATACACATACTCTCACATACATAGACTCACACAGACACACACACACCCCCTCACACACATACACACACTCTCCAGCTCACTGTCGTACCCCCCGGCTCCTGCAGGGGGCGCTGTTATCTGCCACACACGCGTACTAACCCGTCGGTACATGTTGAGGGTCTGTGGGTGAACGCTGCCCCCCCGAGGGGCTCGGCGCTGAGGAGTCCACGCTACAGTTAGATTAAGGTCGTGACCCTTTAACCACGTCAGAGCCTTCCGGAAGGTTCCGTGAGCTCCATCTTCTGAGGAGAGGCTGCTTCCTGTCCACAAGGGGGGGCATGGAGGGCTGCTGTACAACTGGGTGAGCTCAGCCTCAGAGGATAGCGACCTACGCTGGGGGGCGGGGCTCTGACCACAGGGGCAGCAGGAGGCGGAGCCAGCCTGACGTGAGCATGCTCAGCTGATGTGAAGGGAGGAGTCTCTAGACGGGGTTCAGGCTGCCTCAGCACCTCCCGGACCATCTGGGATCCAGGTGTGGATGGGGATTAGAGGGAACACGCTCCGCCATCCCGGTGTAATGACGGGAGAGAGGAGGCTCCGGCTCGTCGGCCTAATTGTGCAGAGCAGAACAAAGCCCCCCCCCCTCCTCAAGGAGGCTCCACGCAGAGTCAGCGCCGTCCCGCTGCTTCCAGGAGTTTTCAATTTCTGGGAATGTCTCCCAACCTGGGACAAAGCGTCTGTCTTCTGGCTCCTCCGACGTCTACCAGTCAGGAACGTGGTCACCAGTTCCTGCTCTTTGGAGTCCTCCTGCCCCCCCGCCCCTGGAGGAGCAGGCTTGGGCCCGTGGTCCCAGCAGCGCTCTCAGGGGTCGCCCAAGGACACGTCTGAACATCCTCCCACCTTTAGCGCCTCTGGGGGGGCCGGTGAGGTCCAGCCCTCAGAGAGCCTTCTGTCCTGAGCTTCTGTGAACCCGCCTGGGGCCAACCACAGTCCGGTTTATCTTCTGCTGCGTCAGCAACACAACACGTTCCTACAGTCGGTGACACAAACGTGAGGTCTTCTTTGATCTGATCCTGCAGAAGATCAAAGGATGAAAGGCCACCGTGCTTCCCCCGCAGCAGCAGCGCCCCCTGGTGTGACCTTCTGGAGCTGGTCCACGTGGGTCTGCTGGTGAACGCTGTGAGAGGAACAGCAGCTTTACCCAATCCAGCCAAGGACGAGGGCCTTCAAAGGTCATGGGTCAGCGTGAGGCCCCCCAGGGGTCAATGTGGAACCAGGACAGAGCTGGGACAGCAGCTGGAACCAATCCTCCCAGTTCAGCTCACCACAGCCTCTGATCCCTGCGAGCGCTCTCTGATTGGCTCGTTTAGTTTTCAGTGGCCTTCAGGGGGCGTTCCTCCTCAGCTGGTGTATCTGCTCATGGACACACACTCGTTACCAGCTGAGTCATCAGCTTCCTTTCACAAAGAACCTTTTCACTACTCTGGTGGTTCTGGTACCGTCTGAGCCGCCCAGTCTGAACTGGACCTGGACCTGGTCCTCAAGGTCAAGGCTGTCCTCAAGGTCAAGCCTGTCCTCAAGGTCTGCAGCTGCAGGATCATCAGAATGGAGCTGGACCTGCTGGAGGGCTGAAGTTCACGCCAGCATTAACAGGAAGCTGTTCCTCTCCTAACCAGACCCTAACCCTAACCAGACCCTAATCCTAACCCACCCTAACCCTAACCAGACCCTAACCCCAACCAGACCCTAATCCTAACCCACTCTAACCAGACCCTAACCCACCCTAACCAGACCCTAACAAACCCTAACCAGACCCTAATCCTAACCCACTCTAACCCTAACCCACCCTAACCAGACCCTAACCCTAACCCACTCTAACCCTAACCCACCCTAACCAGACCCTAACCCTAACCAGACCCTAACCCTAACCAGACCCTAACCCTAACCCACCCTAACCAGACCCTAACCCACCCTAACCAGACCCTAACCCTAACCCACCCTAACCAGACCCTAACCCTAACCCACCCTAACCAGACCCTAACCCACCCTAACCAGACCCTAACCCTAACCAGACCCTAACCCTAACCCACCATAACCAGACCCTAACCCTAACCAGACCCTAACCCTAACCCACCCTAACCAGACCCTAACCCACCCTAACCAGACCCTAACCCACCCTAACCAGACCATAACCCACCCTAACTCTAACCTTTGCATCGATACGGTCAAGAAGATGACCGAGTCACCCTGAGACGGACACGTGAGCGAACCACCACCGTGGACAGTGTTTGATAATCTGCCGACTGTCAGGCAGTCACTTTATTTAAGGGCTCTTAAGTCTTCTCATGTCAGACCGTCCTGATGTTCCTCTCTGTCTGGATCTCCATCCTACAAAAAACAGATCAAAGAATCAGGTTGATTTCAATTTAGAGTCCAGAGACACTGTCCACATGTCCAATCTTTGGACAGTCTGGTCCTTCAAAGTTCACTTGGTTTTCATTTCTGCTGGTTTGAGCCCTCTTCTGAAGGCAGCAGGGCGGACCTGAGGAACATACTGAACATCTACAGTGTCTACAACGGTCATGACTCTTCAGTGTATCAAACAACAACACGTTTGATTTATAAATGTTTTCATAAAGTAACACCATGAAATCATCTAATAAGGTGAAGTCCTTACAGCAGGTCCATCAGCTGAAGGATTATCAGGGTTTCCTGTAACCAGTCTGAAGCTGCAGCTTTGGTTGGTTTTGAGCTTCAGGAGCATCTCCAGGAGCAGCTGTGGTGTGTGGAGGATCTCTCACCTCTCAGAGCCTCTTCAGTCTGTCCCGGAGCTCAGCAGCTTCAGCCGCCATCTCTGCCTCTGACCTCCACTTGGATGGGACGTCTTCATCTTCTCGATCGTGCTTCTGCAGCTGCAGAGACAACCCCAAAGAACAGAGGTCATTACTGAGATGTTACAGGGATGCCTTCTCCCATGGGAGCGCCGTGGTGACCCTCAGAGGTCAGCAGGGGCCTTATTTCTGGATTATCAGCACAATCAAAGCACATTTGATGAAGCAGCACTTCTGAGATGAACGTTCGTATCTACAACGGTCCAGTCAAAGGTCGCAGTCTTCTCTGTTCCTGAACCCCTCATGGATTCCTGCAGAAGCTCAGACGCAGTCCCAACAGGACCTGCGGAGGTGTTCACGTCCACAAAGGACGTTGTTGGGGAGCGTCTTTGATAATGAGGGCTGATATGCTAATTCCCTTCTGGTTGTAATTAAGAGGCACGTTTATTAATTAGTTGAAGGTTCCAGGCCTGATCCACCTCACGTGGACACGGCGTGTCCTCGCTGCTGCCGGAGGTTTAATCTGCTGCCTCACTGACGACCAAACTCTTTGTGCTAGCTCAGCTGACAGTCAGGAATGAAGAGATGAAAGAGAAGATGAGCATCAAAGATGAAGAAGATCAAAGCACCGTTTCCATCCCAGAAGTCCTGTGTTAGAAAGTACAGCAGTCAGAGAAGAAGCACTCCGTGTTTAACCCTCGCGTGGCTAGTTAGCTGGGTGGTAGGTAGGTGTTAGTCAGTTGCTAGTTAGTTTGTTAGTTAGGTGCTAGTTCGTTAGTTCCTAGTTAGTTAGGTAGTTACTAGTTAGTTTGGCAGTTAGGGTGCTAGTTAGTTAGTTACTAGTTAGTTTGTTAGGTACTTACTAGTTAGTTAGTTTGTTAGTTAGGGGGTGCTAGTTAGTTAGGTAGTTGCTAGTTGGGTTGTTATCGTTGCTGGCGCCCTGTGGTGAGGATGTGGAAGTGCAGGACAGAGCCTGGTCTGCTCAGGTGACGTCCCCCATCGGTCCCGTCCTCAGCAGGACCGGAGGATGGGACCGACAGGCGGGACAGGCGGACCTGTGCAGCCGCCGAGCTGCTGTCCAAACATGAGAGCGTGTGTGTGTGTTGAGCTGTGTTAAGGCTCTTTAGTACAGCTTCTCTTCTGTGTTACTGAGCTGACAGCGTGGACACAGAAACCCGCTCGCCGTGACAGTGATGAATTCATCCATGAATACTAATGTGCTGTATCTGGCTACAGCTGGCTAAAGCCAACAAGGAGAACAGGCTGTTGGGATGACACCCGCGTGTACTCTGCTCCTTATTCACAGTCTCAAATTTCAGATGGACTCACAAATGAGTCTGAGCTTTCATGCCGGTGAGGCGGCACCAAATCGTGTCCTGGATTTCTGTCCCCGACAGACGGAGCTGGATGTGGTCCTGCATATCTGGGGTCTGTCCGGGGTTTCTTCCTACTCGCTTCGTCTCGTCAGTGTTTCCCCCGGGCCAGGTTTAGTTCCCTCTAAAGTAGACGCTGAAGAAACCGGCATGTTTGGTTGGAGGCAGCTTCTTTGGTGCTGAATAGGCAGATGTAGGACACATCAAAGCCAAATCAAAGCGAAGTTTGCCTCAGAGGGCTCTGCAGCTGTGACCCCGCTGGCCTTAGACCCTCGACCCTGCATGAGGCACCAACATCACGAATATGTGGAGTTATTCAGTAGGCTTGATGAGCTTAGCCCCATGTGGTGGCTTTACCAGAACAGCCTCAGACGTGGACGCTGGTGTTTTAGAGGACACGTCTACTGTCCTCATGGAGCTGCTGAGATGCTCCAGCAGCCACGTTCATCTGTATTGTCTTACTTTAAGGAGCTCCCTTCCTGGTTGACATGAGCAGACATGCAGACACAGATAGAAGCTCTTAAAGCTTCTGATGGACAACATCTGGACCTGCTGATGGACAACGTCTGGACCTTCAGCCCATCTCACGCTGCTGAAGCTCAGCAGGACGCCTGAGCGCCACTTCCTCACACGTACGAGGACATCTGAGCGGTCAGCTGATTAACCTCCAGCAACACCATGAAATGAACACCAGGGCTGATCTGGGGTCAGCGCAGGAGAAGAGAGGAGCATCTTGTGAGGATCAGATGGTTCACACACACATCTCCTCCCTCTATCAAGCCCAGTGAGGATGTTCCTCACATTCAAACAAACCCTGGAGGTCCTTCACTCCACACACATGAAGGTACCAGCGGTCGGACCTTCACGTCTCCGTTGAGTCTTCTCCCAGCACCAGCTCCGTTTGTCCAACAAGACGACAGAAGAGATCTGCGTGATGGATGGCATCAAGACAGCAGCGCCACAAGACGCAGGTCAAAGCTCCACCAACGTCTGTGCCAGCAGACCACGAGAGACGGCGAGCGCGCTCAGCGCAGGAGGAGCGGGACCAGCCGGAGGAGAGGTCCTAGATCCAGAGTGAGGAAGAGCAGCTCTCCACCATCTCCAGACACCCCATGAGGGATGGATGAGAGGGTTTCCTCTGAAGGGGCTGGGCCTCACTTGAACCACAGCAGCGTGTTTGTGCTGCTGATGTGTCCTCACACAGGACACGAGACGTCTGGACACACGTCCTGGAGGAGGAACGGAGCCAATTAATGCCCCGACCAGCAGTGACAGACGACGCTCCAGAGGGACGGTCCCTCCCACGTGTTTTCATGATTCCAGAGACGGCGGCTGCCAATAAAAATAAGTTGAGAGGCTGGGACCAGAGGAGGACAGACAGCGCTTGACTGCTCTTCATTAGCGCAGCGCTATTTTTAGTTTCTTTAGGACGATCTCATGTTATTTTTATGGTTCCTGCACATTTACATCCTCAACAACGTGCTTCTGAAATGATGGAGGTATCCAGGTCAGTCTTGATGGAGGCCTTTAATCAGGGGAGGAGCTGCAGACGCCTCAGGAGGAAGCTCCAGATCTGGTCCAGACCTGGTCCAGACCTGGTCCAGATCATGTCCAGATCTGGTCCAGATCATGTCCATGTGTGGTCCAGATCATGTCCAGATCATGTCCATGTGTGGTCCAGATCATGTCCAGATCATGTCCAGATCTAGTCCAGATCTAGTCCAGACCTGGTCCTAGAGACCCTGACCCTGACCCATGCTGAGGGTCAGAGGTGACTTGTGGAGCCGTTCAGAACAAGCAGATCCTGATAGACCCTCTTTCCTCAGCAGAAAGCCCCAGCTGGAGGCGCTGACTTAAGCTGGCTTTAAGTCCCGTCTGGACCTTCACGTCCTGGAAGTCTGAAGTGTCCTCTGAAGTGTCCTGCGTCTGGAGCCGTCTGCACCTCCAGGTGGTGTACTAACACCAACGTCCTGTGGCGTGCAGGTCCAACAGCTCGTCCTTCTGGACAACCTCGTGTCCCATCATCGGTATCCCTGAAGCTCTGGACCAAGCTGGCTCCAGTCCAGATCCAGACGAGGACCCGTCCGTCCGTCTGTCCTCTCGTCTGCTCCGAGGCCGTCGGAGGACAGACGGACGTGGAGGCTCATCCTGCAGCTGTGGCTCTCCAGATGTTTCCTCCCCTCTGAAGCTCTGACCTCTAACGGCCCACAGACGTTTCCATGGCGAGGCGAGTCCTTATTGAGACACGCGAGCTCGCCGTTCGCTCCGACAATGACGCGCCTGAGCGCCCGCCGTGACGGCGCCGCGCCACAAACACCAGATGTCTGAGCAGACGACGTCTTCCTCCCCCGAGAGGCGAGCGCGCGGCGGGGGACGGGCAGACGTCTTTGCTCGTCTTTAACGACCTCCACAGGAGGGCGGAGCCAGGAAGGAAGGAAGGCGAAGGTTTGTGAAGGCCTCCTCAGGATCAGGGGCGGCGGCGGGGGACCTTCTGATGGATCCCGTGGATCAACAAAACGCCGCCCGACGGCGGTTTGACCTGTCAAACCTCAATATCTGCTCATAAACACGCAAACAGGGGGCGGCGTCTCTGGAGACTTCCTGCCCAAACCTCAGCTATCATCACACAGGAACGCGCACATCAAAGACAGAAAGACCAAAGCCTGAGTCAGGCAGCGGACGGGCGCCATTCTGTCAGTCGACCGGAGCTTCAGAGATGGATCCTCGCTTTATTTATCTGTTTCCTCAATTTATCATAAACCAAAGAAAAAGCTTTGATCTTCTGGATCTGAGGGAGAAGGAGGGAGGAGATGATGAAGGAGACGATGGAGGAGATGATTAAGGAGACGATGGAGGAGATGATTAAGGAGACATGGAGGGTGAGGAACCCAGCCTGAGGCCCTACCCGCCTCTGCTCCATTAGAACTCAACTGTTGGATACGTTAATTTAGATTTGCCTTCTAAGCTCTAAAAAGATTCATTAAAGTCTCACATTTAATTATTTGTGTAACTTCAGCGTGTGAGACGTGTTTAGACACTAAACAGTCAGGACGGTGGGGGTTTCAACAGGAAGCAACAGTCACGGGAGAAAAGTGGTTTACAGGAGAAGCACAGGCACGAGTTGGGTTAGGTTAGGGTTAGGGTTAGGTTAGGGTTGGGTTAGGGTTGGGTTGTGTTAGGGTTGGGTTAGGTTAGGGTTGGGTTAGGTTAGGGTTGGGTTAGGTTAGGTTGGGTTGGGTTAGGGTTAGGGTTGGGTTGGGTTAGGGTTGGGTTAGGGTTAGGTTAGGGTTAGGTTAGGTTAGGGTTGGGGTTAGGTTAGGGTTGGGTTAGGGTTGGGTCAGGGTTAGGGTTGGGTTGGGGTTGGGTTGGGGTAGGGTTAGGTTAGGGTTGGGTTAGGGTTGGGTTGGGTTGGGTTAGGGTTGGGTTAGGTTAGGGTTGGGTTAGGTTAGGGTTGGGGTTAGGTTAGGGTTGGGTCAGGGTTAGGGTTAGTCCCTCACTGTGGTTAGGGTTAGGGTTGGGTTAGGTTAGGGTTGAGTTATGGTTAGGTCAGGGTTAGGGTTGGGTCAGGGTTAGGGTTAGTCCCTCACTGTGGTTAGGGTTAGGGTTAGGGTCATCCTCCTTCTCACTCACTCCTCATCAGTTCTGGTTCTCCCCCCAGACGTCCTCCCTTCAGCCTCACTGAAACAACACCGCCACAGTCCATGACAACGGACAACAGCCGGTGGTCCTGTGGGACAAAGTCTCTTCTCGGCAACAGCTCCCAGGGGCCCCAATAGCTACCAGGGGGGCCCTAATGGCTACCAGGGGCCTCAACAGCTCCCAGGGGCCCCCAACAGATCTCAGGGGGCCCTAATGGCTCCCAGGGGCTCACAGTGTGATGGAGCAACCTTCAGCCACATTCTAGAGAAGGTAGTGGTGCTGACACTAAAGGGGCCTGACCCAAGGCAGCGCAGGTTTGGGTGCGACTCAACTTGTAGTTCCCGACCCTTTAGCTCTGTTGCTATAGCGACGGTACTCATGGCGCTATCTCAAAAACTCCTAAAACACCTGCGGGTGCTCATCTGCACCAGCGCTCAATGAAAGGACATTCAGGACCAGTTAGGACCAGTCCTCTGAAGGTTCTCTGGATGCAGCAGGTTCCTGGACCTCCTGCTCACCGTCCTGGTTTCTGGAGGATCACCTGACTCCATGCTGACCCCTGTACCCCCCCAGTTTCCCCCCTTCCTCCCTGACTCACCCTCCTCTCCCCCCTCCTCAGAGCCGATGTGGTGGCCGACCGGAGCGCTGTCAGATGATGGAGGCTGCGTTCATCAGAAGCTCTTCAGCTGTGAAGGGACATCGATGGTCTCTTCAGTCGCTCCTCCACTCAGCCACCTCGCTGTCACATGACCACAAACAGGACGTCCTCAACATCGGCCTCCTGGGGCTCAGAGCAGAGGACCAAACTGCACCTACACAACATCCATCCATCATCCAACGGCGAACATCCATCTTCCTCAGTGTGAGGTTACCATGGTAACCACCGCCCTGAGCCCCACAGCCGCGCTGCTCTGTGTCAATGTCGTTCCTGTTGTTGATGTGTTCGTGTTTCAGATTGACAGAGCTTTGAGTCCTTTAACCCACCAAGGTCACGGTGGTTCCACCACCAGGAGAAGGTGGAGCTCCGTGGGTCTCAAACCCAGACAAGAGCCAGAACAACGTTCCAGAGCTGCTCTGCTCAGAGCCTCTTAACGTTTTAACGTTTTTCTTGTGTTCTTCTGGCAGAAGCTTTTCCCAGAGCCGTGGTTTTAACTCTGGAGCTCTTTGAATCAGCTTTGCTGAAATGTGTTATTTAAACCAACCTGGAATTGTTCTCCTCATTTACAGACACAAACAGATGTTTCAGCATCAAGAGCCTTTTAAGGACAAATGAGTCATTATTACAGAGAACAAAGACCAGCGGCGCTACAACCTGCAATCATTTAAAAACTCTTCACCATGAAAACCTTTTTCTTTGAACCACAAATCCTCCGGCTACACCGATCCTGCTTTTTCTTCCTTTTCCGTCCGTCAGTGTCAGATTTGGATGTGGACCGTCGTCTCCTTAGAGACCTCTGCAGAGCCAGCGCTGGTCCGGAGGAGCTGCACAATCATACCAGAACAGTCGTACCAGAACAGTCGTAATGGTACAGTCGTACCGGGACAGTCTTACCAGAACAGTCGTAATGGTACAGTCGTACCGGGACAGTCTTACCAGAACAGTCGTAATGGTACAGTCGTACCGGGACAGTCTTACCAGAACAGTCGTAATGGTACAGTCGTACCGGGACAGTCTTACCAGAACAGTCGTAATGGTACAGTCGTACCGGGACAGTCTTACCAGAACAGTCGTAATGGTACAGTCGTACCGGGACAGTCGTACCAGAACAGTCGTAATGGTACAGTCGTACTGGGACAGTCGTACCAGAACAGTCGTACCGATAAGGCCTGAAATGGGGATAACGAGGACATTTGCATCACCGTCGAGCGAGGGAAGACAACGTGAGATTGTGGGAGACGTTAATCAGCTGCTGCATGTGGTCGCTCAGGCGGTCTTCAGGGTCTCCAGAGCTTCCAGACCAGGAACGTGGGGAGCTTCACATCCCTCACCATCACCATCCTACCCTCGTCCCACTGTTTACCCCCCCCCCACAACGGGGACCGCGGGACCACAGGCGATACAATTTCCACTGCTTCCCCTTCAGCTCTCGTCTCCACGCGACTAAAGTCATTTGCACTACAGAGACATGTTGGGAAAGGAGGGAAGGCGTGTTTAAAATATCCCAGTTTGAGCATCAGCATTCCCTGAAGAAATTAAAAGCAGCTGAACTGGGGGGCTTCTGTGGCGTCCTGGTCCGTGCCTCCACGCATCTGTGACAGTCCCCACTGGACACTGACATACATGGGTGCTTTTTAAGTTCACAGATCTTCAGATGGAGGATGGAAGAGAGAGATCTCGTGAGAAATGGAGCAGCAGAAAGGGGGAAAATAGAATAATGGAAGAACATCTTTAGGGAGAAGCGGAAGGGGCTGCGCTCCTTTTCACTTTTCCTCCGGAAAAAGAGAGAATCCGTCTGTGAGTGTGGGACGTGGGAGCGCAGGAGGCCTCCTGCAGATCAACGTCCTCCCTCCCGCATGTTTCAACAGAAGTCGGCTGGTTTCTGATTCCAGACCAGCGATGGGCTGGAATTGTCCCAGCCTCCTCCCCCGCCCAGACCGCCGCCCACCTCGCCGCCGGTCACAACCTTCTACCAAACCACGGGCGCTCCGCTTCCTTCCCACGCTCCAGGAGAAGGAGGGTCGAGCGTCTCGGGGGCCAATCAGCGCCTTTGCCTAATGGCGGCAGGGCCAAGGTGGCGGCTCGACTCCCGCGCCGTCGTTAATCTGAGAAAATGAGAAATGATTTGTGCTAAAGGTTGGCTGGGTCTGCTCTTCACGGCCGCCTGCTCCTCCAGATAAGCTGCTAATCCAAGCGGAATAACGATAACTCGCTCTCCCCCTCAGCAGCAGCGCCGCCTTTCAGGAGAGATTCACGGAGATTAGGAGGCGGTCATCTGGTCTGGACGCACATCTGGGGGGGGGGCACCGGGGCTGCTCGTGTGTCTGCTCCAGACCTGGGGGGCCGCTTCCTCCTGACACCCGCTAGAAACACCCGGGGTGACGTGAGCAGGGGGCGGGGCCTGTCTGCAGGACCGCCACGGCTCCTTTCTGAAAGTCGAGCGAGTGTCGGAACACGTCGGATCTGGCACCTCCAGAACAGCTGCGCAGATCAAGGACGGGTTGATGCTAAATAATTTAGCGGCGCTCCCTTACCTCCAACGATCTGCCTGCAAATTTATTTCAAAATGATCTGAAGTGAATCTTCTCGACGCTGCCGGCTGTCCCACACCTCATTTGCACCTCTCGCGCTCTGACTGCGGCGGAGCGTCTCTGAGCATCTCAACGTGGTCTGACTGCCTCCTCGGCCTCGCCGCGCGCTCCCCGAGATGAGCCGAGCCGTTCCGGACCGCGTCGGGGAATTTTAGTCCGGCTTCAGAGCGGGAAGCTTCCAACGAGAGCGGCGGCATGCCTGTGGAGGCTCACGTTAAATTACAGCACGTTGCATCAGGAGAGGGGAGAACCTGACTAAGTGTCCTAAATTCAGACGAACACAAGAGCGGCGCTTCGTCAGGAGTCGGGTGGAGGCTCTGAAGTGGAGGTACAGTTTGTCTGCAGCCATCAGGGTAGCTCAACGCCACTGTATTGACAACAAGGTTCATTAAAGCTGTCACGCTGGTGCCCCCCCTCCCAAGCCCCGCCCACTTCAGTAGTGATGGCCGGTGGGTTCTGAGGACATGAGGTCAGATCTCCAACACGTTACGGGTGAGTGAAGCAGCTGAAAACAGATCAAAGAGAGCCTTTGACCTCGTTTGAACCTCACAACAACACAAACCTTCACAAGGTCAAGGCCTCGTGGTTCTCAGCTTTGATGAGAAGAATCAAAGGAGAACCTGAATTATGACGACTACTGCAGAAACAAAACCCTCCCGAGGGTCAGATTCTGCTAAAGTCAGGTCTTTAGTCCTCATACTTGTGTATCTGCCTCCTCACCTGTAAATATCAGCTCTAGTAAACTGTCATAAAAGTGTCTCTACTGTTACATCACAGTTGGGCTGATGTGAATGGCCCCGCCCTCAGGCAGGGTAACTCCTCCCACACCACCACAGCTACCTGAGCAAGGGGCCGCCTACTCAAAGCCTTCCTCGTGTCAGAGGACATGGGCAGGACAAATACCCTCAGTGGGCAGAGCAAGCGTGTGGGCGGGGCAAAGAGCCTGCAGGGGCGGGGCTCCCAGACACTCATTAGCATTTTGAGATAAAGGCAGTCAAAGTGAGTGTAAAGAGTGTAAAATGGTGTATTCAAACCTTCAGTTTCATCAGGTTAACTGAGGAAAGGAGCAGAATAAGTCAGGTTTAAGAAGAGTTCTTTTCCTAAACTCCTCCGTTACAGATTAGAAGGTTGTCTAGATTTATGGGCCTGCAGCCGCTGCTGCTGCACCCTAGCCCATTTCCATCTCATTTTCCTAATTGAACCACCAGAGTACTGTCAGCAGAGACCACGTTAGAGGTCTCCACCACGGGAGGAGCGTCTCTGTGAGGCCTGAACAGCTAAAAGCCTCTCTGGTGGGGGCACGGGGGGGGCGCGG
The DNA here is from genome assembly GCA_911728415.1 of Lagocephalus sceleratus. Classification (NCBI taxonomy): domain Eukaryota; kingdom Metazoa; phylum Chordata; class Actinopteri; order Tetraodontiformes; family Tetraodontidae; genus Lagocephalus; species Lagocephalus sceleratus. The sequence goes on from CAJVRN010000141.1 coordinate 601,729, forward strand.
GGGGGGTGGAGGCCCCCGGAGACGAAGGCCCGCCTCTCAGCAACAGACCAAACCACAGCAGACACACTGGGCACCAGCTCAGCCTCAGTCAGGGTTCAGACTGGGAGGAGGCCCCTGATGCGATGATAAACACTCACTCACTCACTCACTCACTCACTCACTCACTCACTCACTCACTCACTCATTATGCTCATATTCTGGATGCAGTTGTTTGGTTTCATGGACAATAGGAAGAGGGAGTGACGGCTCTGTGCTGCTGAAGTCTGATTTAATTAGACAAACAAAAACAGCACCGATGAAGACGAGGTTATTCGGAATGCGACGCCAATCAGAGCTTAAGCTTCATCTGTGCATTAGCATTGGAAATGAGGCCTAAATCAACACTTTCCCTGACATCCTCTGAACTACACTCACACTCAGCTGACAAATGAAAATGAAGTTCAGGCTGTAACTGCTGAAGTATACAGCAACACGTCAGATGGTCTCATCTTCATCGGCCAATTTGCCACAGGTCTGAGGTGATTATAGCAAAATTAGCATAAGTGGAAGGGTGAGGAGATGTCAGAATGTGTCTGAGAGAAGGAGTATGGAGAAGGTGCAAAAGGAAGACAAGAAGAGGCAGGCGATGGGATCCAGTCTGGAGGCATCAAGATCATCCGTGAGAACGTGGCGTCTTTACCAAGTGAGCCCGCTTCAGCACTTTTACTCTTTACGGCGTTAAACTGTCGTTCCTGTTCAGAGCTGCAGTCGTCCCTCCGTTCTTAATGAAGCTGAAGGACAATCAATATCCCTTCAGCTCTTGTTTTCTCTTTGTGAGGACACACTCAACATCCACACGGGGGGGGGGGGACCACAGGCCACCCCTCCCACATTTGGTGGGAGGGCCAAAGCCACGTTACTGTCCTCCGTTGGTATGAAGGTGCTGACCACAGGCGTGAGGAGTGCTGATGACAGCCTGACCCGGTGACCTCCAATCAGAGGCAAACGTGATGAGGAGCAGCGCCACATGGGTGCACCAGAGATGTTTGAGTTGAGGCGGAGCCGCGTGACAGTAATCACACCAAAGTGGTGGGGTCGATCCCCGGCCTCTGGGCCTGAGCACCCTCAGCGTGAGGGAGGCCTCCTGGAGGAGCGCACGATTCAGATGATCGGAGATAACGAGCACAACGGAGCACGTGCAGGAGCTCTGGACGGAGACGCAAACGAGAAGACGGACGAGCCTGACCCACAGTGTCAACGTCCCCATTATGGACGGGCGCCGGACGGGGACGGTTTATCTAATTGGCAGAGAGACTCGTCACCTCCTCAGAGGGTCAGCGCTGTGGTCGTGGAGCATGGGGGTCAGATCTAATCTGCACAGAGAAGAAGCACAAATGAGGCTGGAGACAGACATGACAGGACAGACGCGCTCTGTCCCTCCCTCAGCCTCAGCCTGAAGAGTCCTGGGAGGACATGACATGTCTTCAGGCTGTGGTCTACAGGAAGGAGCTCCCAGCAGGAGACGTCCAAGTACGCAGAAAGATGAAGGATCTGCTGGAGCCTCAAACTGGTTTGAACGAGAAACATGACAAGCAAGACCAGGACAGACCAGCAGGACAAACGGAGGCCTTTGTCCCCCTGTACCTGGACGAGTCAAGCTCAGGTGAACCCGTTGGTCCAGCTAAGCTTCTCCTGAACCAACCATGAAAGACGTCCAGATCGACGTCCAGCACAGTACAAAACCGTACGAGTGACCCTCCTCCTGTTCTTTGAAGCTATTGATTATTATGGGATGTGTAGCGGGGGTGCCCACTCAATCTCACCTGGTCGGTGGTCAGACCACTTTTGTGGGACGCATGGCCCCAGGGGGGTGAGGTTTGACGGGCCGTCTCTGTTGTTGCATTCAGAGCAAGAACGAAGAGCCTGAGGGCGACGTGGTGACGGCATCAAGACCTGAAGTCCACACCAGTGGTCAGGGCGCGCTTGCTCCTGATAGTTTCACCTCGTCGTCACCAGCTGATGCTCTTCGCTGCTTGGCAACGGGACACTTTCCACGTGGGGGGGGGTCGCGGGTCCAGTGAAGTAGTCAAACCGAGCTGAAGCGCAGTGGGAGCTTATTCACTGGACACAGTGTCCAGCTGGGAGACGTGTCCAGTCTGTCTTTAGATAAGTGATTTACCCCAGCGTGACACCACCTCAACCCTCAAAAGTCAAGAACCACCCACAGAACAACCGTAACGGGACCCCATGAAGCACCGAAACGTGGTCCAGCGTGGGGGAGAGGACAACGGGACAAGGACGCACCCAACGCCAAGGTCGGGTTGTGAGCAGAGCTGGATTAAGCTGCACAAGTAAACACACTGAATGAAACACGACAGTGGACCATGACAACAGAGCCGTAACCATGGCAGCATTGAAACCATGGCAACACATTACTAAACACAACAAGCGTTGATGCAAGTTCTCACTTTGTCTCTCATGTCGTCTACACAGTCCTCTGCTGAGACACATGTTCTCCTCCCAGCAACCAGGTCTGTCTGTCTACCTGTCTGTCTGTCTGTCTGTCTGTCTGTCTACTTGTGTGAATGTCTGACTGTCTGTCTGACTGTCTGTCTGTCTACCTGTCTGTCTGTCTGTCTGTCTGTCTGTCTAAGGCTGCTGAGGGGACGAGAAAGGGGACCAGGGGTGGGACATCAGCGGGGGACAGATACACAGAGACAGAGACACCGAGACACCAAGATAGAGACACTGAGACACTGAGACACTGAGACAGAGACACGAGACACCGAGACAGAGACACGAGACACCAAGGTAGAGACACTGAGACACTGAGACACTGAGACAGAGACACGAGACACCGAGACAGAGACACGAGACACCAAGGTAGAGACACTGAGACACCGAGACACCAAGATAGAGACACTGAGACACTGAGACACCGAGACAGAGACACGAGACACCAAGGTAGAGACACTGAGACACCGAGACACTGAGACACCGAGACACCAAGGTAGAGACACCAAGATAGAGACATCGAGACACCAAGGTAGAGACACTGAGACAGAGATACTGAGACAGAGGTGGAGCCAGACTGCTGTGTCACCACGGCGACCACCATGCTGTACCAGGTGACGTTGCGGTGTGCTGCGTCCGTCGCTGTTACAGTGGTGGGGGCGGAGCTGCTGTCAGACGCTGATGAACAACGCTGATAAAAAGCTGCAGCAGCCACGAGGCCCGCGTCACCGTAAACGCCTGTTTAACATTCAGATTAACATTCAGATGTTTTATTGTCAGACGTACACTCGTACACGAGGCAGTGAAAGTCTCTGCGAGTAGTTCGTTCCGCCCGACTGGAGGACAAATGAAAACAAATCTTTGTAAAGGAAGCAGTAAGGAGCCGACTGACAGCAGCGCTCGTAAAGCCTTCGTACATTATTGTAGACACAACGGGAAGGGCAACAACGTGACGGTTAAACAGGAGCAACGTGGGAGGAGAGAGCTGGTCAAGAGCTGGTCAAGACCCAGTAAAGAGCTGGTCAAGACCCAGTAGAGCTGGTAAAGACCCAGCAGAGCTGAAAGACCCAGCAGAGCTGGTAAAGACCCAGTAGAGCTGGTCAAGACCCAGTAAAGAGCTGGTAAAGACCCAGTAGAGCTGGTAAAGACCCAGTAGAGCTGGTAAAGACCCAGTAGAGCTGGTCAAGACCCAGTAAAAAGCTGGTAAAGACCCAGTAGAGCTGGTAAAGACCCAGTAAAGAGCTGGTAAAGACCCAGTAGAGCTGGTAAAGACCCAGTAGAGCTGATAAAGACCCAGTAGAGCTGGTAAAGACCCAGTAAAGAGCTGGTAAAAATCCAGTAAAGAGCTGGTAAAGACCCAGTAAAGAGCTGGTAAAGACCCAGTAAAGAGCTGGTAAAGACCCAGTAAAGAGCTGGTCAGGAGCTGGTAGGACGGATGACTCAGGTGATGGATGAAGGAGGGACAGGTCAGGTCCTCGTCCTTCTCTGTTCACCACCAGAGCAGCAGGATCGAGGCTGGAGGCAGTAAACAGTTCAACCTGCTCAAGTTTTCACTTCATCAATAAATGAAGGCAAACTTCTCGGTGGCTCATTTTTAACTTTATTTCCTTACAAAAGGGCGACTGGCACAGATCCAACAAGCTACACGTGCACCAATGTAGGACACGTTCACAGCTCACAGCTCTGGCTGACTTAGAAAGTCAAACATTCTTCTAGTGGCTTCAACACATCAATGTTTTGCCCCCAGGTTGGTTGTGCGCCACTCTGCTTTTGTGCGTTTTAGAGCCCAACCGCGGAGCAGCGCTCCTCTCAGGAGACACATTCGTGTCTCTGCGTGCTGGAAAAGCAGAGTTATGTGCTGCTATTGAAGGACAAGGTCTTCGTTATTGTGTCGCTCTCCTGTTCCGTCTCTTTCAGACTCTCTACCAAGTTCAAGTTTAGATGAACAAAAATGCTGAAACATGTGACAAGAGTCCCTGAGACGTGTTGACGACCCGACCATTGTGAAGGGATTGCTGATTATCAGGACGCACAGGAAGTGTTCAGGAAGAGATCTCCATTTCAGCTTCAGCACAGCTCCATGTTGATGCTAATTGACTCATCTCACACGCTCCCCCACTCTACAAGAATCTTCATCCACATTTTATTCAGCTTCTCTCTGGTTATTTGGACATTGATTTGGATATTAAGGTGTTTAAGAGCGCTACAAAACTGTTAGAAATACACTTAAACACCTGCCAACATCAGGCTGTGAAGGAGGGAAACACTCTATAAAAGAACCGTCCAGTTCTTAACTGCCTGGGAGCAGAGCAGAGCCGTGGGGAGGGAGAGGAGAGGCATAAAAAGAGGACAGAAGAGAGGATCTGCTGCCAGGAGAGCAGGGCTCTCAGAAGAGCTGTGTGTTCAGAAGCTGTCTGAAGGAGGAGACAGTTGCTCCTGCTCTGAGGAGCCCAGGAGCTCCTCCCTCCATCAGGAGCAAGGATGACCTGGTCTGGACCTCCAGAGGACGGAGAAGATGACCAGCGCTGGAACCAGCAGCTGGGTCGAGAACGGCCTGGAGGTTCTGATGGAACGGGGCAAGGACCTGAAGCTCGGTGAGGAACAGCCGATCATCATCTATTACCCAGAGCCATGAATAAATGAATGAATGAATGAATAAATGAATGAGTGAAGCTGTTAACTGGCTGGGAAAGCAGGGGCTCAGTCTTATCAAGGTTGAGTTGGAGGTGGAGGTCCTGCAGATATGCCTGAGAGACAGTTGGAGATCTTGCCTGAGGCTGGGGGGTCATCTGGGGGAAAGGCAGGTATAGCTGGGTGTCATCTGCATAGCAGGGCTATAAAAAACCCCAGAGAGGAGGCCTGGCCCCAGCGACCCTGGCCCCAGCGACCCTGGCGCCAGCGACCCTGGCGCCAGCGCACCCTGGGGACCCCAGCGACCCTGGGGACCCCAGCGGAGGGCTGGAGAGGAGCTGAAAGCTGACAACACCCTGAATGAGCCAGGAGACTCAGACTGGGGGGGGCAGGACAACCTCATTACAGGTTCAGTCGCTGTGCTTTTTAAAAGTCGACAGTTCAAACCAACCGTTTGGACCCTGGACCCTCTAAGAGGTTCCTGAGGCTGGGCCCGGGCCAGCAGGGGGCGCCGTCTCCGGCTGAACCTGGAGCACGAGGGTGCGAAACCTTCGGCTCGAGTGTGTGTGAGCGCTGTCTTGCCGAGGATCTCCATAAACGTTGGGAAGCAGTGGGTTGTGCGGTTCCTCCCTTTTGTTCACAAAGTGCAGAGCGGAGGTCCACCTGCTCCCTCGCCTCTTAAACAGTCATTACGGGCAAATACATTCAGGCTATAAAACACTTAGCGGAGTTAAGGTACGCGCGGCGCTAACGCCGTGTGATTAGTCATCGCACAGAGAAACGCCGGAGAGAATAATGTTCTCATTTGCGGAGTGTGACATGGAAAATATAAAGGGTGGCGGCGGAGCTGCTGGCACAATAACCCTCATGATCACATGCAAATTAAAAACAAACCTATTTATATTTGGCGGTCAGGACTGAGCCGCGGAGCTGCCGGGGTTCTTGCTCCCCTCGGGCGGCGGGGGAAGTGTAGCCGAGTTCTTTTTGTTATTAGACGTTCTTATTAGAATATTCATATAAACTCACCGGTTATTGATATTCATTTGCTCCGCGCTCTCGTTACAAATTCTAAATGTCACAGTGAAACTTAAAGCAGCCTGAAAGGCATGTTCATTATTTTCTTATTGAAGTGTTGTGGTTGGTTGGTTCAGAGATGTGCTGCTCCCGGGGCAGACGCGCCCGCTGATATTTGCTCAGACTCATCTCTCAGATGTTTAATTAAAGTTATTAGGAAGCACAGGTGAAGCGCTGCTTCCGCCGCAGCTCCGGCTGGAGTGGACTCAGGTGATCCACGACTAAGACGCCTCCTCTTCCCACCACCCGTCCACCCATTCATCCACCAGCGAGGGATCAAGGCCACGGCGGAAAGGTGGGTCGACTCTCAGAGGCGCCCGTGTTGAGCAAATAAAGACGGTCAGGAAAGATTCGCCAGACTGTATCAGATGTAAGCGGGGGTGGGGGGTCGTCTGAGGTAGAGGTGTTTGCGTCACCTTTCAGAAAATGTATCGAAACACGAGGTAAAGATTAAGTCTCTAGCTCTTCCCTTTGATCTCTGGACTTTTCTCTTTTGATCACGAATGACTGCAGAAACACAAAAACACAGATTACAGATAAAATAAACCGTCTCTGGGAGGAAGTTCCTCATCCGGGAGCAACATTCACGCAGGGCAGGAACGGCGATACCTGGACGGACAACTGGCCCCCGGCTATGTGGACACCAGAGCAAGACGGAAGGGCTAGAGAAGACTCAGAGGCAGCAGCTCTCTTCTCTTTCTCCTGCCCCCCCCCGTTTATGTCTGCGGGGGATCGCTGGGACAGGCACATGCCTGCAGCATTCCCAATCTCTCATTCCCATCATCATTCCCGATCTAAATGAGCACCTAAACCAACCTGGGACCTCCCCCACTTGCCAGATGGTCGTCTGAAGGTCTCCTCCTTCTCTTCCAGTGTTGGGCTGTTCTCTCCCTGTTCTCTTAGTTTCCACGTGAACCAGACCACCAACAACCGGAGCTCGTGCTTCGTTTGGGTTTAATCGAACCTTTGGATGAACCTTCAACCTCATCCTTCTAACCAACTCTTCCCAGGCCTCGTGACCACGTATCGGCTCCAGAACCCCCGACTAGGTTGACCTTCAACAGCAGCCTAAAGGTCACCTCTGGGGGGGCCACGATGAAGAGGAGGATGAAGACGAGGCCACTCTTGGGACATGATACATGTTGTTCCGTGTGTGTCGTGCGTGTGTAACACCACCGACGGTGTTTCTATTCTGAAACAAACACCGGTCACTCACCTCGTCGTAGACGCTGTCGTTGCGCTCAAAGTCGCCCGCCCTCCTGGGTAGCACGTGAACGTGGACGTGCTGTAAGGACAAGACAGGGCGGTCAGCGGAGGTGTTGGAAGCTGTTACCAAGGAGGGTGAGGGTGAGGCTGAGGGTGAGACTGACGGTGAGGCTGAGGGTGAGGATGAGGGTGAGACTGAGGGTGAGGCTGAGGGTAAGATTGAGGGTGAGACTGAGGGTGAGACTGACGGTGAGGCTGAGGGTGAGGATGAGGGTAAGATTGAGGGTGAGACTGAGGGTGAGACTGAGGGTGAGACTGAGGGTGAGGCTGAGGGTAAGATTGAGGGTGAGACTGAGGGTGAGGCTGAGGGTAAGATTGAGGGTGAGACTGGGGGTGAGGGTGAGACTGAGGGTGAGAGTGAGGCTGAGGGTGAGGCTGAGGGTGAAGGTGAGGATGAGGGTGAGGGTGAGGCTGAGGGTGAGGCTGAGGGTGAGGCTGAGGGTGAGGGTGAGGCTGAGGTTGAGGATGAGACTGAGGGTGAGACTGAGGGTGAGGCTGAGGGTGAGACTGAGGGTGAGAGTGAGGCTGAGGGTGAGGCTGAGGGTGAGGGGTGAGAGTGAGGCTGAGGGTGAGGCTAAGGGTGAGGCTGAGACTGAGGGTGAGAGTGAGGCTGAGGGTGAGGCTGAGGGTGAGGGTGAGGGTGAGGCTGAGGGTGAGACTGAGGGTGAGAGTGAGGCTGAGGGTGAGGGTGAGGGTGAGGCTGAGGGTGAGGCTGAGGGTGAGGGTGAGGCTGAGGGTGAGGGTGAGGGTGAGGCTGAGGGTGAGGCTGAGGCTGAGGGTGAGGCTGAGGGTGAGGGTGAGGCTGAGGGTGAGGCTGAGGGTGAGGGTGAGGCTGAGGGTGAGGGTGAGGGTGAGGCTGAGGGTGAGGGTGAGGCTGAGGGTGAGGCTGAGGGTGAGGGTGAGGCTGAGGGTGAGAGTGAGGCTGAGGGTGAGGCTGAGGCTGAGGGTGAGGCTGAGGGTGAGGCTGAGGGTGAGGGTGAGGCTGAGGGTGAGGGTGAGGCTGAGGGTGAGGCTGAGGGTGAGGCTGAGGGTGAGGGTGCCCCCCCCTCCACCAGCTCCAGCACCGCTGCCCTCCTCCTCAACTGTGTTCCTGCACAGCTGACATGTCCCCAAGTTACAGCGTTACATCAGCCGAACACCCACCAGCACAAAAAGACGAGGTTTCAACCTGAAGAGCAAAAGAACGACTTCAGACGCACTTAGCTGAAGCTACAGCATGTGTCCCTGCAGAGAAAACACCGATACAGCCACAACAACCACAACCACAATGACAACAACCACACAACCACAATGACAACAACCACAACGACAACCACAACAACCACAATGACAACAACCACAACGACAACTACAACAACCACAATGACAACTATAACAACCACAACTACAACAGCTACTACGACAACCATGATTACAACAAGAATGAGAACAACTACTACAATGACAACCACGATGATAAACACCACAACAATGACAACAACCACGATGACCACCACAATAACAACTACAACCACAACGAGAACAACTGCTACGACGACAACCACAACAATGAGATCAACAACTACTACTACAACCACAACAACAATGTGAACTACTACAACAAAAATGATCATAACAACCACCATAACAACGAGAACAACAATGACAAGAACCACAATGAGAACAGCAACAACCACAACAACAATGACGACAACAACACTTACAACACCCACACCACCAACAATGACAATACACAAGACTCTACATCATAATAAAGCAGGTCTTGGGGGTCCATGACAGCCGTCTGAGGAGCTCAGAGGGTGGGGGCTGACGTGGTTGGGGTTAGTCAGGTTTGGTGTTCTGGGGGGCAGAGGAGGTTTGGACAGGAGCGTGTCAGTGGGGCAGGAGCCTGAGGTGGTTGGGGGGGGTTATAGGTGAGAAGGAGGAGTTTTAATGAGATGTGTTGTGACCCGGAGGAGCAGAGGAGGTTCTGGAGGACAGGACTTGTGAGGAGGGTGAGGAGGGGGAGGAGGTGAGGAGGTGAGGAGGGGAGGAGGGAGGAGGGGAGGAGGTGAGGAGGGGAGGAGGGTGAGGAGGTGAGGAGGTGAGGAGGGGAGGAGGGTGAGGAGGGTGAGGAGGGGAGGAGGGGAGGAGGGGGAGGAGGTGAGGAGGGGAGGAGGGTGAGGAGGGGAGGAGGTGAGGGAGGGGGAGGAGGTGAGGAGGGGGAGGAGGTGAGGAGGGGAGGAGGGTGAGGAGGTGAGGAGGTGAGGAGGGGGAGGAGGGTGAGGAGGGTGAGGAGGGTGAGGAGGGGAGGAGGGTGAGGAGGGGAGGAGGTGAGGAGGGGAGGAGGGAGGGGGAGGGGGAGGAGGGGGGGGGGGAGGAGGGGAGGAGGGGGAGGAGGTGAGGAGGGGAGGAGGTGGGAGGGAGGAGGGTGAGGAGGGGAGGAGGGGGAGGAGGTGAGGAGGGTGAGGGGGAGGAGGGTGAGGAGGGTGAGGAGGGGAGGAGGGGAGGAGGGTGGGGAGGTGAGGAGGGGAGGAGGGTGAGGGGGGGAGGGGGGGAGGGGAGGAGGGGGAGGGGAGGGGTGAGGAGGGGAGGAGGGGAGGAGGGGGGTGAGGAGGGGAGGAGGGTGAGGAGGGGGGGAGGGGAGGAGGGGGGAGGGGAGGAGGTGGGAGGGGGGGGGTGGGGGGGGGGGTGGGGGGGGGGGGTGGGAGGGGAGGAGGGGGAGGAGGGGGGGGGAGGAGGTGGGAGGGGAGGAGGGGGAGGAGGGGAGGAGGGAGGAGGGGAGGGAGGGTGGGGAGGGTGAGGAGGGTGAGGAGGGGAGGGAGGGAGGGGGAGGAGGGGGAGGGAGGGTGAGGGAGGGGAGGAGGGGGGGAGGTGAGGAGGGGAGGGGGGGGGAGGTGAGGAGGTGAGGAGGGGGGGGAGGGGAGGAGGGGGAGGAGGGGGGAGGTGAGGAGGGGAGGAGGGGAGGAGGGGAGGAGGGGAGGAGGGTGAGGAGGGGAGGAGGGTGAGGAGGGGAGGAGGGTGAGGAGGGGAGGAGGGGAGGAGGGGAGGCTGCAGGGCCCGTTGGTTCTGGAGGAATCGGATGTCTGGATCAGATTCAGAAGCAGAGCAGAAAGAAGAAGGCTGATCACGTCGTTACCCTGGGTGACCACTCCTTCAGCCAACAGGCCCCCAACAGGAGGAAGACTCCCTCCTCTTCAGGATGAAGATCAAACCTTCAGCAGCCACAAAGATGACAGTCGAATCTGCTGGGGTCACGCTTGAGTGGGCTCAACACCGTGCTCCACTTTTTGTAGGTCAGGGCTCGCTGCCATTAATACTGTGTGTGTGTGTGTGTGTGTGTGTGTGTGTGTGTGTGTGTGTGTGCAGGTATCACTGACTACACAGTTGTGCACTAACCCCAGTGGCACCTATGGGATGTCATGTCCATGTATGAGGCTTCAGGGTGTTCGGTGTGGCTGAATCAGCACCGTCACCTCACAGTGATGGAAACCATGGAAACCATAGAAACCATGGAAACCACCACCACTCCTCCAGTGTAACTGGGCGTGGCGTGACAGAGAGGAGGACAGTTAAGAGACCTCCAGATGCTCCGCGGCCCTGGAGAATCCCAGATGTGGGAGACAGCACACGTTCAGGGACCTCCTGTCTGCCTCCACTTACGGGAATACAACGGGAAGCACAGCGATCCAGAAGAACTGGAGCTTCAGCGGCGCTGGGGCCGTGATGGAGGGTCAGCTGAGAAGGTCAGCAGCTCCATCCACCTTCACCTGACCTTCTCCTCCCTTAACCCTTTCATGTAGTTCCAGTTCTGGAGTTGGTCTTTGGGATCGTCACCACCCTTCCTGAAGGTCCACCCCCTACTGTGGCTCCGCCCCCTTAACATCCACCCTGATTGGCAGCGTTCCAGGACAGCTTCCACCGGCCAATCCGTGTCCTTGGATCACGGGAGGGGGCGGGACATTGGGTCAGCGTGGACCGTGGTCTCTGCCCCTGTGGTTGAGGTCGAGGACGTGGACCTGAGGTCCCCCCACCCGGAGGTGGACAGAGGAAGTGAGGGATGTGACCACTGGGGGAGGACTTGATCCAGGGTGAGGGTCAACACAGCTGGGGAGAGTGGACTGGGAGGAGGTCTGGACCAGTCCACCTCTGGGGGGGGCAGGAGGAGGCCCCCAAGGAGATAGGACATCATCTACCAGACCCAGAGTGACAAGATGGATGGATGAATGGATGGATGAGAGGATGAGTGGATGAGAGGATGAGTGGATGGATGACTGGGTGAGAGGATGAGTGGATGAGAGGATGAGTGGATGGATGAGTGGATGGATGACTGGGTGAGAGGATGAGTGGATGAGTGGATGAGTGGATGGATGACTGGGTGAGAGGATGAGTGGATGGATGACTGGGTGAGATGGATGAGTGGATGGATGACTGGGTGAGAGGATGAGAGGATGAGTGGATGGATGACTGGGTGAGAGGATGAGTGGATGAGTGGATGAGAGGATGAGTGGATGGATGACTGGGTGAGAGGATGAGTGGATGAGAGGATGAGTGGATGGATGATGTGATGGATGACTGGGTGAGAGGATGAGTGGATGGATGACTGGGTGGATGACTGGGTGAGTGGATGAGAGGATGAGTGGATGGATGACTGGGTGAGAGGATGAGTGGATGAGTGGATGAGTGTCTGCTGGAGGCCACGGTGTGTCCGTTCCCAGCGCTCTGTCCTCCAGGCTTCAGCCGGGTGTGTGCAGACGTCTCCTCCCGGTGTTGTTTCAGCCTAATGAGGTTGTTGTCAGGCGGCGCCGCTGCTCCTCCAGGTTTGTGCAGCTTCAGGAGGGTTTCTGATGTGGACAGAAGAACGCGGTGCGGCAGCAGAGACGTTTAATCACCCAAATGAGGTCTGGACACACGGCGTGTGGGTGGGTGCACGGATCTGTCCACCTGTTGTTTCACGATGTCTCGTCGGTTATCGTTTTGTCTAAAACGTCGTGGGAGGAGGTCGCTGATCTACAGATGTTGGACCTGCCGTGGAATCTGCCCTTAACGAGGAACACTGCTGAGGAGCATCTGAGGTGGATCAGGGGGAGCATCGGGGGGGGGGCTCCTCTGAGCAGGTCTCCACATCAGCAGAACAACTACAAACTCACAAACCCTGCAGACCCCAGAATAACGCAGGAGACCCCCCAGGTCAAAGTCAACGAGGGGGGGTTGGGGGGGGCTGACTGAAATTAAGAGAAGTGGAACACGGTGAGAAGCGGTCCGGTCACCTGAGGACTGACGTGGTGGAGGAGCCTGAGAAGAGCTGCTGCCGCGGGAGCTGAGAACATCAAGAGTTTATTTAAATGAGGAGGTGCTGGAGGGTCCTGTGGGTCCACGGGGGGGGGGCACGGAGCCCGTGTTTACTCCTCACAACGTTCTCAGGTACACTTATCCCAGCGGGGGGGGGCTCCTCTACAGCATCCTCCTGCTGGTGTTCTCTTAACTGGTCTGCTCTTTGAGGAACACGTCTACCCTGAGCTTTGATCCTTCACGGAGGAGGTCGCTCCTCCAGTCGGTCCTGGAACAGCAGTCGGTCCCACAGGAGAAGAACCTCTGTATTTGTCACCGTGTCACATTCTGCCCCAGCGTGTTCGTGTGGCCGTCCTCGTGGATGACGGCTTCATTTCCATTCCAGCGTTCCCAGAACGGGATTTATCTTCAGGCTCCAACAGTCTGGAACATTTAAGGCCCATTTCCTTTCTTGGGGTTCTGAATGAATTCAGCTCTCTAGACTAATGGCCTGTCCCTTACTCTTGATTATGAACTGATAATAACACATTGGGTTCTGCTCTGGCTGCGGGGGGGGGGGGGGGGGGGGTCCACACCTCCCGCTACTGCGCCTCCAGAGCAGGAGCGAGAGGAAGAACCAGACGATTCATCAGCAGGAGGGCCCCAGCGCCTGCAGGTACCAAGACTGAGAGAACTAAATGGATGTTCTCAGCCTCTCATTCAAGAGTGTGTGTGTGTGTGCGTGTGTGTGTGCGTGTGTGTGTGCGTGTGTGTGCGTGTGTTTGTGTAACACTACTAAATGAAAGCAGCGCTGGAGCTCTGGACTACACATCTTTAACGGCTGATAACGAAATCCATTTTCAGAGAGCGCTCACACATCGATTGGTGGATCTCATCCCGACACACTTAACGTGTTTTTAACGTGTTTTTAACGTGTTTTTAAGGCTGCCACGCAGACAAAACGGGCTCCGGCTCCAGCCGTCCTCATCAGACCAAGACGGCCCCCACCAGCAGATGAGCAGGCCCCCGCCGGGGCGGGACGTGGGACGGCGCTGGCGAGGCTCGTACCTGTGGACCCGTGGGCCCCGCCTCGGCCGTCTGTTGCTGTCAGGCTGAGGGTCCTGGTGGGGGGGCCTGGTCCCTTAAAGGTGCTGCTGCAGCGTGAGCGGGGGCCCCGCTGGACTGAACATCTGGAACCAGAGTTCCTCTCTTCCAGATGTGTCCTCAGGGGCCTCGTGTCTCAGTCGCGATGCATCACACCTGACTTGAGCGTGGAAGTGTGGTTGCTATGGCGACACCCAGAGGTGAAGCTGGGGGACGGTGTGACCCCGGCCCTCATCAGCTTTGTTTGGTGGTAAAGGTGTCGGTGGCGTCGTGGTCGATCCCAGAGCCCCACGTGGGGGGGGTGCCCCTACAGGTGCTGACCACCAGGGGCGCTGTTGTATTGAGGGCTGTGGTCCTCCTGTCCTGGGGGGCGGTGGGGGCTGGAGTCCTGCGCTGCACCTGCGTCTTTACACACTCTCCCTTTCCTCCCTGCTGACGCACCAACACAACATCTCTACGTTCTCCACCCCAGAGACCAGAACCTGGAGCTTCTGCTCAGGCCGGATGAGGGCTCAGACCTCAGGTCCAGGGCGGGGTCACACCTTTACCTGGGGGGGGGGGCAGGAGGGGCTGGGGGGTGCGCTCAAATCCACGTTGGTCAGGGAGACCAGAGGGAAGGTGCTGCTGGAGCTGCTGTAGTAGAGGAAGTTCAAGCACTGGTCCACACCATCAGGCTGCAGGTGGACGCGTCCTCGGCTGGACATCCAGCAGTTGGGTTCATGAGCGTTACTCTGTTATTTGTAGCGTTGTTACAGCCACACAGGCGCAGGTCTGGTGGTGAATCTAAGTGGATATTATCCTCACACTGAACCTGGAGCACGTTATGAGGGAATTGTCCACGGCTAAAAATAACTGGTCCAACGAGCCACGCTCCCGTTTGAGTGTGATTATTCGCTGAAACGTCGGTTTGGCTGAGCGGAGCTAAAGGGAAGAAATCTGAATCTATTCACAACTGTTTACTCTCAAACCGTTCTTACAACCTGGAAATATTTAGAGTAATACCTTCACATTTTAAAAATGAATGAAAATATTTTGACTTAAATGTGACTGAAGACAGACGGCGCTGGTGGCTGTTGGACCTACTGAGCACTTACACAACACCTTTATTTCTGATTATTAACATTTTGATGTGTCTCAAACTGTTTTGTTAAACTGGATGGATAAAAAATAGCTAAAAGAGTTTGTGTTGTCATGAAGGTTTGGGTTGTTTAATTGTTTTATAACATCACATCACTGTAGGATTATGATTACTTACAGACGTAGTGTACATTCACTGACACACCTTCATTCACTCCAATGTCGCCTGTAGTCACGAGGAACTACGGTTAACGCTGAATGAGCGGAGGATGGACTAACCCCAACACAACCTGGGGACCAATACTGGACCATCAAGGACCACAGTCGTCCAGTCTCCACGTCACCATCACTACAACACTGTCACTACATCAGCACATCACCATCACTACATCACCATCACTACATCACCATTACTACAACACCGTCACTACATCACCATCACTACAACACCATCACTACGTCACCATCGCTACATCACCATCCCTACATCGTCGTCACTACAACACCATCACAACACCATCACTACATCACCATCACTACATCACCATCCCTACATCACCATCACTACAACACCATCACTACATCACCATAACTACAACACCATCACTACAACACCATCACTACATCACCATCACTACAACACCATCACTACATCACCATCACTACATCACCATCCCTACATCACCATCACTACAACACCATCACTACATCACCATCCCTACATCACCATCACTACAACACCATCACTACATCACCATCCTTACATCACCATCACTACAACACCATCACTACATCACCATCCCTACATCACCATCACTACAACACCATCACTACATCACCATCACTACAACACCATCACTACATCACCATCACTACA
>CAJVRN010000141.1:625000-630000 GCA_911728415.1 Lagocephalus sceleratus
GTGTGTGTTTTGTGTGTGTATATGTGTGAGTGTATATGTGTGTATATCTGTGTATATATGTGTGTGTGTGTGTGTGTGTGTGTGTGTGTGTGTGTGTGTGTGTGTGCCCCCCCAGTCCTCAGAGGTTCTGATGAGGCTCCCTGAATCCTTCATCACTTAAACGGATGTTTCCAGGTCTGGATGAGGAAGGGGGGGGGCGCTTCTGGGAAGGGGCGGAGCTTATGGGAAACCAGCCAGGTCTGGGTTTGGAACCAGTCACCACGCGGTTGTCGTGGTGATGGTACAGCGTCACCGCCTGTTTGGAACCATCAGCTGCTGCTCCCCGACCGATGGGGGTCGAGATCGGGGAGCCCCGAGGCACCAACGCTGGAGGGGGAGGGGCCATCGAGCCTCGTGACCACCGGGGGGGCGGCGTGACACCGCCCAGCCGTCGTCATGGTGACGCCTCCTTCCCTGATAATTATTATCGTAATCACCGGGGGGGAGGAGCCTCACTCCTAAGGGGGGGGGGCTTGGATCGAACCTTCTGGGACACAGTGGACTGGTCAAAGTGGGGGGGGGGGGTCAAAGTGGAGGGCTGTTCAAAGAGGGGGGGTGAACATGGGGGGGGTCAAAGTGGGGGGTCAAAGTGGAGGGCTGTTCAAGGGGGGGTGAACGTGGGGGGGGGTCAAAGTGGGGGGTCAAAGTGGGGGGCTGTTCAAAGAGGGGGGGTGAACGTGGGGGGCTGTTCAAAGAGGGGGGGTGAACGTGGGGGGCTGTTCAAAGAGGGGGGGTGAATGTGGGGGGGGTCAAAGTGGGGGGGTCAAAGGGGGGGGCTGGTGGAGTCCAGAGGTGAGACTGGGAATCATGGTGTTAACTGGACTTTAATGGGATTGTTTGTGGTGATAATGAAGTGAGTCTGACTGAGGCTGACGCCTGCAGACACACACCAAATGAGCTCCAGCCCCCCAACACACACACACTCACTCACACTCACACACACACACACACTCACACACACACACACTCACACACACACACACACTCACACACACAAATGGGAGCCACATAAGCTCTTTAGAGACTCTATTAGAGCACAGAGAGGAGAGTTAATCAAGCTGCTGCCCCCCCCCAGGCCCATCGCTCAGCACGGGGTGGTCAACACGGGAGGACGTGGACACACACAGGTGCTCTCACACACACTCTCACACACACCCACACACTCACACACACACACTTACTCACACCCACGCACACTCAAACAAACTCTCACACACACACTCACACACACCCACACACTCACACACACCCACACACACACACACACACAGGTGCTCTCACACACACTCTCACACACACCCACACACTCACACACACACATACTTACTCACACCCACGCACACTCAAACAAACTCTCACACACACACTCACACACACCCACACACTCACACACACCCACACACACAGGTGCTCTCACACACACTCTCACACACACCCACACACACACTCACACCCACACACACTCACACAAACTCTCACACACACACTCTCACTCACACACACACACACTCTCACTCACTCACACTCACACACACTCACACACACCCACACACTCACACCCACACACACTCAAACAAACTCTCACTCACACACACACACACACACACACACACACACACACACACACACACACACACACACACACTCCTGGTCTGTCTCCCAGTGGTGTTGTCTGTACTGGGGTGGAACCAGTGACGACCCCCCCCGAACATCAGCTGACTGGACACACCAACTTCACTCTGGTGGGGGCCCACTGGGGGCTGGGGGACATGGACGTTGAGACATGTGTAATCACATCTGGTCCACACCAGCCTGGGGGGGCGCGTCCCCTCAGAGGACCCCAGGACCCCCCCCTCCTCTTGCCCCAGTATAACCAGTCAGATTAGAACCACTAATGTGTGTGTGTGTGTGTGTGTGTGTGGGGTCAGGACCCCCCCGTGTGACCAGACAGACCAGCTGCTGCGTCCTCAAGGTCAAACTGCAGCATCACCATGGAAACAGGGACACGTTGGTCCACCTTGACTCAGCCGTCTGAGGCTCAGACCAGGACCAGGAGGACAGGAGTGGACGCGCTGGTGTCCCACAGACCCACCACCTCCTGATGCTTCCTGTCAGCTCCTGTGTTCCTCTGGGAATGCTGCTCCCCACAGCAGGCTCCGCCCCCTTTCTACTGGTGAAGGTCCTGGAATGATCTGGTGGTTCTACAGACCTGATGGAGCTGGACCTCTGAAGACCTGAGGACCTGAAGTCCTCTGAAGATCTGAACACCTTTGAGGACCTGAGGACATCTGAGAATCTGAAGACCTCTGAAGACCTCAGGACCTGAAGACCTCTGAGGTCCTCTGAAGACCTTTGAAGACCTGAAGATCTTTGAGGACCTGAAGACCTCTGAGGACCTGAAGACCTCTGAGGACCTGAAGACCTCTCAGGACCTGAAGACCTCAGAGGACCTGAAGACCTCTCAGGACCTGAAGACCTCTGAGGTCCTCTGAAGACCTTTGAAGACCTGAAGACCTCTGAGGTCCTCTGAAGACCTTTGAAGACCTGAAGATCTTTGAGGACCTGAAGACCTCTGAGGACCTGAAGACCTCTCAGGACCTGAAGACCTCTGAGGACCTGAAGACCTCTGAGGACCTGAAGACCTCTCAGGACCTGAAGACCTCAGAGGACCTGAAGACCTCTCAGGACCTGAAGACCTCTGAGGTCCTCTGAAGACCTTTGAAGACCTGAAGATCTTTGAGGACCTGAAGACCTCTGAAGACCTCTGAAGACCTGAAGACCTCTGAAGACCTCTGAGGACCTGAAGACCTCTGAAGACCTCTCAGGACCTGAAGACCTCTGGTCAGGGGTCAGCAGAAGGATCTTGGAGGCTGTTCTGGATTTACTGGGCAGCCAATGAGGAGAAGCCAGCAGAGTCATGTGACCTGTGTGGGTTCTGGATCAGCTGGAGGTTCTGACAGGATTCTTCAGAGCTCCTGGATCATCACAGTCCAGCCTGAAGAACCAAGAGGAGCTTTAGAAGGTTCCCCTGGTCCAGGAAGGCCCTGCTGAGACCCTTCTTGTTCCTCCAGCTCCCCGTGGGGCGGCGAGTTAACCCAGGAAGTTTGTGGGCGTGGACGGGACGTCCGTGTCCTCGACTCCCTCAGGAGAACGTCTCCCCCGTTTGTGGCGTCCTCCTGCGGGAGCCTCGTTCATCAGGAGCAGAATTATTCATGCTTATTGAGACGAGCGCCACCGCCATTAATCACACGTGCTCGCCGCCGCGCCTGTTCAAGCCCTCCTGATGCGGCGCCGCCAGGCTGCAGCACGCCAACCTGCGCGTAATCGCCCGCCGCGTACATCCAGACGGCCGAGGCGAGCCAAGGTCGCCGCGGCGAGGTCGGCGGCGCTCCCGTCTCAGCGCCGCGCTCAGGGTCGCCTTTCACACCAGGGGAACCGGTGGGAGGAGCCAGGGAGGGGGCGGGGCCAAAGGGAAGAGCTTCCTGGTGAGGTTTGAGAGGAGAGAAATCACAACCCCGCCCCCTCAGGGGCCCCTCCCCCAGGACGCCTCCAGGTCAAGGGTGAACTCTTTGATCTCTTTGATCTCCCCGTTGATCTCGGCGCCGCCCTACAGTGAAGACACGGAGGATCCGCTGGTGTCGCCGTGGGCGACGACCTCGGCTGGATACGCGCGTCCGTCTGTCACGTCGGGGTGACTCAGACGAGGCGTTCAAGCGCCGTTCCTCCACGCCGCCGAGGGCCGCAAACGCCAACGACGCGTCTGAGCCCCACGGAAAGGCGGCGACACGCCTCTCCTCTGGTTCCCACGGAAACGCTGCGTGATGAGCACCTGCCCGTGGGCGTGTGTGTGTGTGTCTGTGTGTGTCTCACGTGTGTTCGCCGTGCGTGGACGTGTCTCCTCCAGCAGGTCTCACCGCCATCGAGAGGCGTCTCACAGCGGGCGGCGCCCTCCACACGTCTGCAGGGTCGCAGGTCGTAGGTCAAGCACCGCTCCAGTGAGGAGCTGCTGAGGCCTTCAGGGTTCTTCTGCAGGGACTGAAGCCTTGAGACACATCTGAAGGTCCTGCATGGACCCTCCACCAGGTGATCCTCCATCAGGTGATCCTCAACCAGGTGATCCTTCATCAGGTGATTCTCCACCAGGTGATCATCATCAGGTGATCCTCCACCAGGTGATCCTACATCAGGTGATCCTCCATCAGGTGACCCTCCACCAGGTGATCCTCCACCAGGTGATCCTCCACCAGGTGATCCTCCAGTGTTTGCAGGACTCCTCGTACACCTCAATGACAACCTGGCCCGGACCAACCATGTGGCTACCCTGGAGATGTTTTGATCTGATCTGGTCTGGTTTGATGTAATCTAATATCTTCTGGTCTGGTCTGATTAATCTAGTATCATCTGGTCTGGTCTGATGTAATCTAGTATCATCTGGTCTGGTGTGATTAATCTAGTATCATCTGGTCTGGTCTGATTAATCTAGTATCATCTGGTCTGGTCTGATTAATCTAGTATCATCTGGTCTGGTCTGATGTAATCTAGTATCATCTGGTCTGGTGTGATTAATCTAGTATCATCTGGTCTGGTCTGATTAATCTAGTATCATCTGGTCTGGTCTGATTAATCTAGTATCATCTGGTCTGGTCTGATGTAATCTAGTATCATCTGGTCTGGTGTGATTAATCTAGTATCATCTGGTCTGGTCTGATTAATCTAGTATCATCTGGTCTGGTCTGATTAATCTAGTATCATCTGGTCTGGTGTGATTAATCTAGTATCATCTGGTCTGGTGTGATTAATCTAGTATCATCTGGTCTGGTGTGATTAATCTAGTATCATCTGGTCTGGTCTGATTAATCTAGTATCATCTGGTCTGGTCTGATGTAATCTAGTATCATCTGGTCTGGTGTGATTAATCTAGTATCATCTGGTCTGGTCTGATTAATCTAGTATCATCTGGT
>CAJVRN010000141.1:635000-637500 GCA_911728415.1 Lagocephalus sceleratus
AGCTTCACTCACAGAAGGACAGTGTCCAGATCATCTCAAGTTCCCAACCAGAGGGAGTCGTGATCAGGGGATGAAGGATACCAGCCTCGTGGGCTCAGAGGTGATCGAGCCAATCAGCGCGGATAGACGACACAGTGAAGTACCGACGTCCTTGGGTCACCTGGTGACCCCAGCTGTGGCCCCTCCTCCCTGGGACCAGAGGAGGATGAGGAGAGGCGAAGAGGGGGGATCTGATCCCTACGATCACGTAGCCGGAGGTCACATGACCAGACCTGACCAGACTCCTGCTGACCTCAGAGGTCATCCCAGCAGACCACTAGTTTGCTGCTGGCTCCAGCAGGAAGGGGGCGGAGCCTCAGCCACCATCGGGGCTGTCTGGCAGAGAGCCAGGGTGAGAGAGAGAGAGAGAGCGAGGGTGAGAGAGAGAGAGAGAGGAAGAGCGAGAGAGCGACAGATAAGACGGACACCGACAGGACGGTCTCAGCCTTGTCTCAACATGCCGTAAACAGACAAGGTCGGCAGCTGGTCAGGGTTCCCGATGAGAGACGCTCTCCGGAGACGGCGCTGGTGGGACTGGGAGCGCGGCGGCTCTGTCAGCCGGCGTCCCTCCAGGCGCCCCCTCTGCTCCTCCTCACTTTTTAATGAGGCTGTTAGCTGAGCCGCGCTAACCTTTCACAGCCGCCAGCTGACTCTCTGATGGGACGAATATTGAGGAAGTTGTCAGGAGACAGCGCGAGGCCCAACAATCCAGACGGTGTTTACAGCATCGGCATTACGACGTACGCTGAGCGCTCATGTGGAGCCCCGGGTTCAAACCCGCTCTAGGAAACACGGGTTTGACTGTGGGAGACGGACCAGTCGAGGCTTTAATCAACACCAACCACAAACCTCTACGAGACATAACCCCCGTTGATAAAGGCGTCGCTGACGTTCTGCGCTAGTAACGTTAGTATATATAACAGAGTTAGTATCATTAGTACAGCTACAACCACTACTACTGCTAGTCCCGTTAGTACCGCTAGTACCGCTAGTGTGGATTAGTCTGCCTTAGTAACAGTGTTGTTAGTGTCATTAGAATGGATAGCACCATTACTATAGTCAATAGAGTTAGTGTTGCTAGTACGGCTACTACCATTACTACCGCTAGTCCCGTTAGTATCGCTAGGGTTGTTAGTGTCATTAGAATGGATACTACCATTATTATGGCGAATATCATGAATATCCCTATTCCCTGGACATACATTAGTATCATTAGTCCCATTAATATTATTAGTCCCGTGAGTATTGATAGTACTGTTAGTATCGTTAGTATTGTTAACTCCGTTAGTCCCATTACTAATGTTATTCTCGTTAGTCCTGTTAGTATCGTTAGTATTGTTAACTCCGTTAGTCCCATTACTTACAGTTTACAGTTTGGACACCCCTGGGATAGTTAGTCCTGTTAGTATTGTTAGTATCATTAGTCCCAATAGTATTGTTTCTCCCACTAGTCCCGTTAGTATCGTTATCATTAGTATCATTATCCCGTTAGTCCCGTTAGTATGGATAGCATCGTTAGTCCTGTTAGTATCGTTAGTATCATTAGTCCCAATAGTATCGTTACTCCCGCTAGTCCCTTTAGTATCATTAGTATCGTTTTGTCCCATTAGTATGGTTAGTATCGTTAGTCCTGTTAGTATGGCTAGTATCGTTAGTCCTGTTAGTATGGGTAGTATCATTAGTCCTGTTAGTATGGCTAGTATCGTTAGTCCTGTTAGTATGGCTAGTATCGTTAGTCCTGTTAGTATGGCTAGTATCGTTAGTCCTGTTAGTATGGCTAGTATCATTAGTCCTGTTAGTATGGCTAGTATCGTTAGTCCTGTTAGTATGGCTAGTATCGTTAGTCTAGTATCGTTGTCCTGTTGTATGGCTAGTATCGTTAGTCTGTGTTGGCTGTATCTGTCCTGTTTTGGCTAGTATCGTTAGTCCTGTTAGTATGGCTAGTATCGTTAGTCCTGTTAGTATGGCTAGTATCGTTAGTCCTGTTAGTATGGCTAGTATCGTTAGTCCTGTTAGTATGGCTAGTATCATTAGTCCTGTTAGTATGGCTAGTATCGTTAGTCCTGTTAGTATGGCTAGTATCGTTAGTCCTGTTAGTATGGCTAGTATCATTAGTCCTGTTAGTATGGCTAGTATCATTAGTCCCAATAGTATCGTTACTCCCACTAGTCCCTTTAGTATCGTTTTGTCCCGTTCGTATCGTGCCGTCAGCGGCCCTCCCGACAGAGGCGCCGCTGTCGTTAGCTGTCACATACTATTACAGCAGGTGTTTACTGAGCGCTGTTGCGCGGGGAGCCTCATTAATAATTCAGCGCTCAGTCATCTATTGGCCCAGAGGGAAGCATCAGACGTGGCGCCTGGCAGGTATTAAAGATCGCTATCGCCTGGTTACAAGTGGCTGCAGCGTGGAGTGGGATTACAGGAGAGGCAGATGAGAGGGATTACACCTCCTGAGGAGGGG
>CAJVRN010000141.1:642500-645000 GCA_911728415.1 Lagocephalus sceleratus
GGAGTGTGTGTGTGTATCTGTGAGTGTGTATAAGTGTGTGTGTATCTGTGTGTGTGTATAAGTGTGTGTGTATCTGTGTGTATATCTGTATGTATCAGTGTGTGTGCATCTATGTGTGTATGTGTGTGTATCCGTGTGTATGGATCTAAGTGTGTGTGTATCTGTGTGTGTGTGTGTGTGTGTGTAGGCTGAATTCACCTCACCCACACCAGCCACCTAGGCCGACCTGTCCTCTTTGATCTGTGGACATCAAAGCAGCAGTAATAGAGTAGCCCCGCCTCTGACACACATGTCGCCGCGTACGTCCCGCGTGTTTCTGCTAACGAACCTTCAGACTCGGTTTGGGGGGGCTGTTGTCATGGTAACCTCTGGAATGTTACACACAGCTGGACCACCGGGGGCGGGGTCAAGGGCGTGGAGGCCCCGCCCCCGACCACGCCCACGTGCACTCACATCCACCGGCCTTACGTCGTTTGAAAGTAAACAACGGTGGAAAACAAAAGCGAAACAAAAGCTGATGTGAGTTCCTTCAAAAGCAGAATGTGAGCGCAGATGAATAGTTGAGGAGCGCCGCGCTGCCCAGATCTGTGGGTTATTGATTACAAAGAAGAGAGAGAACAAAGTGGCGTCTATAATGCATCAGTCTGAAATATGAATAAGTGAAAGAGTCACAGATCAAAGCCAACGCTGCGTAAGCCGCGCACAAAGAGACCAGCGCCACTGATCTGGGGATTAAAGCTTCAAAGCCAGCGTGCATCACAACCCCCAAATTACCCCAATTCTAGTGAAGACGTATCGACGGCCCGCGACCGTGAGGCCGGAGGCCGACGGGCGAATCAGACTGACCGACAGGCGAAGAACGACGGGGAGGAGGGGAGGGGGCGGGGCCACGGAGGGGGCGGGGCCACGGAGGGGCGGGGCCACGGAGGAGCTGAGAGCTGATTATCGTTTACAAAGAAAATAACCTCATCAACCATGAGAACACTGAGGAAGGAGACATGGACACTCCTCCTCCTCCTCCCCTTCTTCCTCCTCCTTTTCTTCCTCTTCGCCCCCTCCTCCTCTTCCTCCTCCTCCTCTTCTCCCCCTCCTCTTTCTCCTCCTTTTCCTCCTACTCTTCTCCCCCTTCTCTTCCTCTTCTTTCTCCTCCTCTTCCTCCTCCTCTTTCTCTTCCTCCTCCTCTTCCTCCTCCTCCTCTTTCTCTTTGCCCCCCTCCCCCTCTTCCTCCTCCCTCCCTTCTTCCTCCTCCTTTCCTCTTCCTCCTCTTTCTCTTTGCCCCCCTCCTCCTATTCCTCCTCCTCCTCCTCCTTCTTCTCTTCCTCCTCCTCCTCCCCTTCTTCCTCCCCCTTCTTCCTCCTCCTCTCTCCTCCCCTTCTTCCTCCTCCTCTTCTTCCTCCTCCTCTTCCTCCTTCCTCCTCCCTCCTCTTCCTCTTCCTCTTGCCCCCTCCTCCTCTTCCTCCTCCTCCTCCTCCCCTTCTTCCTCCTCCTTTTCTTCCTCTTCCTCTTTGCCCCCCTCCTCCTCTTCCTCCTCCTCCTCCTCCCCTTCTTCCTCCTCCTTTTCTTCCTCTTCCTCTTTGCACCCCCTCCTCCTCTTCCTCCTCCTCCTCCTCCCCCTCTACCTCCTCCTCTTTCTCCTCCTCTATTCCCCCTCCTCTTCCTCCCCCTCTTCCTCCTCCTCTTCTTCCTCCTCGCCTTCTTCCTCCTCCTTTTCTTCCTCTTCCTCTTTGCCCCCCTCCCCCTCTTCCTCCCCCTCCTCTTCCTCCCCCTCTTCCTCCTCCTCCTCTATTCCCCCTCCTCCTCCTCCCCTTCTTCCTCCTCCTTTTCCTCTTCCTCCTCTCCTCTTTGCCCCCCTCCTCCTATTCCTCCTCCTCCTGCTCCTCCTCCTCCTCTTCCTCCTTCTTCTCTTCCTCCTCCTCCTCCTCCTCCTCCTCCCCTTCTTCCTCCTCCTCTTCCCCCTCCTCCTTGTCCCCCTCCTCTTCTTCCTCCTCCTCCTCCTCCCCTTCTTCCTCCTCCTCTTCCCCCTCCTCCATGTCCCCCTCCTCTTCTTCCTCCTCCTCCTCTTCCTCCTCCTCGTCCTCCCCCTCTTCCTCATCCTCTTCTTCGTCCTCCTCCTCCCCTTCTTCCTCCTCCTTTTCCTCTTCCTCCTCTTCCTCTTTGCCCCCTCCTCCTCCCCCTCTTCCTCCTCCTCCCCCCTTCCTCCTCCTCCTCTTCCTCCTCTTCGCCCCCTCCTCCTTCTTCTCTTCCTCCTCCCCTTCTTCCTCCTCTTCTTCCTCCTCCTTTTCCTCTTCCTCTTTGCCCCCCTCCTCCTATTCCTCCTCCTCCTGCTCCTCCTCTTCCTCCTTCTTCTCTTCGTCCTCCTCCTCCCCTTCTTCCTCCTCCTCTTCCCCTTCTTCCTCCTCCTCTTCCCCCTCCTCCATGTCCCCCTCCTCTTCCTCCCCCTCTTCCTCCTCCTCTTCTTCCTCCTCCTCCTCTCCTTCTTCCTCCTTCTTTTCCTCTTCCT
>CAJVRN010000141.1:650000-682500 GCA_911728415.1 Lagocephalus sceleratus
TGTCAGGTGGCTGAGGAAGCCGCTCTGATCCCATCTGTGCACATTGGAATTTGGCGAGCGGAGCGGGAGCGCCGCCCCATCGGCGCCTCCTCCTCCTCCTCCTCCTCCTCCTCCTCCTCCTCCTCCACCTCCTCCTCCTCCTCCTCCTCCTCCTCCTCCTCCTCCTCCTCCTCCGGCGGCTCGGCGCTGCCTTAATTAAAGAAGTACATCTGCCGCGGCGCCGCTCGCCGCCGACTCCACACAAATGGAGTCCTGAGCTGAAAGGGAAAATCTTATTTAGATTCAATTTTCTGATGGGGTGAAACACGAAGGGTGCATCAGTCACACACGTATCAAATCAGAGCAGCAGGAATATTACACACAGGAAGATAACCAGGGCCGCCGCCGCCGCCGCCACCGCCACCGCCACTGCCTCGCTCACCGACGGGGAGCTGTGCAGGAAAGGGGGCGGAGCCAGGGCCTCACTCTCAGAGGCTCCGCGCCAGGCATCCCCCCTCTGACGGGAAGTCAACCATCACACCAGTCCACCCTCCCAGTGTTCCCAGTATCACCTAGTGGGACTGTTGGGAGAGTTTGAATACAGTCAGTTATTGATCAGAACCGGAGAGACACCACGGTGATGATCAGGAAGGTTGGACCTCTGACACAATGAAATCAATCAACCAATCAGCTTTACCAATCAAGCCATCAGCTTTACCAATCAACCCATCAGCTTTACCAATCAACCAATCAGCTTTACCAATCAAGCCATCAGCTTTACCAATCAACCCATCAGCTTTACCAATCAACCAATCAGCTTTACCAATCAAGCCATCAGCTTTACCAATCAACCCATCAGCTTTACCAATCAAGCCATCAGCTTTACCAATCAACCCATCAGCTTTACCAATCAACTGATCAGCTTTACCAATCAACCCATCAGCTTCACCAATCAACCCATCAGCTTTACTAATCAACCCATCAGCTTTACCAATCAACCCATCAGCTTTACTAATCAACCCATCAGCTTTACTAATCAACTGATCAGCTTCACTAATCAACCCATCAGCTTTACCAATCATCAATAAGCCTTTACCAATCATCAATAAGCCAGCATGTACTGGTGTCACTGGCAGCCTGACTGACACAGTCACAAGAGGAACCATCAGGTCCAGTCCTGATCCTCTCAGGAGCCCCAGCTCTGGAGGAGGTTCTGATGGTCCCTGGTCCCTGATTGGTAAAGCTGATGGGTTGATTAGTAAAGCTGAACATCTCGGAACCAGGACCTGAACCATCTCAGAACCAGCTCAGAACCAGGACCAGAACCAGGACCTGAACCATCTCAGAACCAGGACCAGAACCAGCTCAGAACCAGCTCAGAACCAGGACCAGAACCAGCTCAGAAGCAGAACTATCTCCACTGTTGGTGTTCATCAGGGATATTCCTGGAATCAGGAGATTAAAAGCAGAGTCCAGAGTGGCCTCAAGTGCCTCCACGTGAGGAGGAGCAGGATCCAGGAGAGACCTGGAGAGACCTGGAGAGACCTGGAGAGACCTGGACAAGTTCTCCGCCCCTCCATGAACTCTAGCCTTTCTGGACAGAAGGTCAGGACGGACCCTGCTCCGTGGAACTGGAGCAGACGCTCACATCTGCTGCAGCTGGATCTACTGCTCCTCCTGACGGGAGCTGGAGCCTGAAACCTGGAAGAGACGTCTGAAGAGTCCTGCCAGTTGGGAAGGAGCGGACAACCAGGAACCTTCTGCTGCTGCTGGACGGACATGTGACACACCATCGGGCTGGAGCCCCTTCAGAGGAGGACTGAGAAGAGACACGGGAAGAGACACACACACACACACACACACACACACACACACACAGGGGCCGACACACACACACACACACACAGCGACACACACACAGGGGCCGACACACACACACACACACAGCGACACACACACAGGGGCCGACACACACACACACGCACACACACACACACACACACACACACACACAGGGGCCGATACACACACACACGCACACACACACAGCGACACACACATAGGGACCCACACACACACACACACAGGGGCCGACACACACACACACGCACACACACACACACAGCAACACACACACAGGGGCCGACACACACACACACGCACACACACACACAGCGACACACACACAGCGACACATACACACAGGGAATGACAAACACAGGGACACACACACGCATGCACCCACAGACATACACACAGGGACAGACACACACACAGGGACAGACACACACAGGGACACACACACGCATGCACCCACAGACATACACACAGGGACAGATACACACACAGGGACAGACATACACACAGGAACAGACACACACACACACACACACACACCAGTGCTCTCCCTCTCAAATGTGTCTCCATGGTGCATGAGAGCGCAAACTAAAGTGACACATCAGCACCATACATGACCCACACACACACACACACACACGTGCACACACACACACACACACACACACACGCACACGTGCACACACACACACACACACACGCACACGTGCACACACACACACGTGCACACACACACACACGCACACGTACACACACACACACGTGCACACACACACACACACGCACACACACACACGCACACACACACACACACACACACACACACGTCCTGTCATGACCACCACCTCTGACCTGGTCAACATCACGAGCTGCGAGCACCCATCGATGTGGGCGGAGTCACGCCTGGACGTCACAGATCAAAGGCACCACCTCCTTTCTTTCATCTTCAGACTCGCGTCTCCACACCGACTCTGGCGCTGACCAACGTGACCTTTGACCTCGGCTCATAAGCGAGCTCCTGCGGTCTCGCCCACCGTCTCCACGATGACCGCGACCGCCGGACTCCAGCTTCCCTCTCATAGGTCGGCTGAGGGTCAGAAGGCGGGGCCTCGGGCAGATGTTGTCCAAGTTTGAGAACATCTGGATCATCGGAGCCTCCGGCGGATCTCGGCTCACGTGGCGTGAAAGTGGCGTTGCCCCGCCCCCAGCTTCAGAGGAGCCAGGTCCTCAAAGCAACACTTGATCTTTGATCTTCAAAGCCAAGAGCGCTGCGGCACGTGTTTGAGCCTCCGTTCATCAGCGCTGGACCGCCACATCAAAGACGGCGTTTAGAGTAAAGGACGCTAGCGTGCGGGCGACGCCGCGATTAGAGCGCCAAGGACGAGAGACGGATTCCTCCGGAGCAGGACCTGGCGTACGCTGGGGGGCGTTCCCGACACGCCCCCCCCCCGTGAGGGTTCGGCGGTCTGGAGCCAGTCAGATGAAAGCGGACATCAAAGGCCGGGACGGGCCCGTTGGAACGCTCGTCTGAGCCGATAAAGACGAGAGAATCCTCCAGGGCTCGGTCATTAGGACCGCCCACGCTCGCCAAGGTCGCCGGAGCCTCGTCCGGGAGACGCCAGCGGGACCGTTGACACATCGCCGAAACGCGGGAGACGGATAAAAGGACGGGAACGATCCTGGGAGGGTTGTTTCAGACGCGTCACCAAAACCGGCCCGGCGAGGACGATCAACCAGCACGCCATCTGGAGGGTCTCGTTACGGAGACGCCACTGGGAGCGCTGGGAATACGGCGGGAAGAGAACCGCCCTCCTAAACGAGGGCGTCTGCTTTTACCGCTGCCATGACGATGACAGTAACAACAACACCAATAAACGGCTGTAGCACAACACGCCCTCATTAGAGCTGACAGGAACCTCTGAGGAACCATGGGGAACCACAAAGGGAACCATGGGGAACCACAAAGGGAACCATGGGGAACCACCTGGAACTACCTGGGACCATGGAGGAATTAATGAGGAACCACTGAGGAACCAGGGAGGAACCACCTGGAACCATGGGGAACCACAAAGGGAACCATGGGGAACCACCTGGAACTACCTGGGACCATGGAGGAATTAATGAGGAACCACTGAGGAACCATGGGGAACCACTGAGGAACCAGGGAGGAACCACCTGGAACCATGGGGAACCACAAAGGGAACCATGGAGGAACCACACCGGAACTACCTGGGACCATGGAGGAATTAATGAGGAACCATGAAAGAACCACTAAGGAACCATGGTGGAGGAAGTTCCAGGCCCCGCGCAGCACCACAAACTTAACAACCCATATGGAGTTCGTCCGGTTGCCACGGAGACGGCCGAGGCTAAGTGAGGCTGTGAAGGACCACCGTGTTTCTAAAACAGGCTTCTGGCACCATGGCAACGTTGGCATCAGCTTTCAGTGTCAACCCCCAACTGACACCCGGCCCTGACCCCTGACCCCAGCACTGACCCCAGCCCTGACCCCTGACCATGGTCCTGACCCCAGCCCTGACCCCTGACCCTGGTCCTGACCCCATTCCTGACCCTGGTCCTGACCCCTGACCCTGGTCCTGATCCCATCCCTGACCCCCTCCCTGACCCTGACCCCATCCCTGACCCCTGACCCTGGTCCTGACCCGTGACCCTGGTCCTGACCCCTGACCCTGGTCCTGACCCCATCCCTGACCCCTGACCCTGGTCCTGACCCGTGACCCTGGTCCTGACCCCTGACCCTGGTCCTGACCCCTGACCCTGGTCCTGACCCCATCCCTGACCCTGGTCCTGACCCCTGACCCTGGTCCTGACCCCATCCCTGACCCCCTCCCTGACCCCTGACCCTGGTCCTGACCCCGGAGGAGGGTCTTCCTGACCAACAGCCCCCACGGCTGACAGAAGCTGTGGTTGAGGAGTCCAGCCCAGTCCAGCAGGACCCCGTGAGGGACTCCTGGTCCACAGAAGAGTCCCGGAGCTCGTCCACCTGGGGACAGGACGGTCCTCAACCTGCACCCAGCTGTGTTTAAGGGTTATAATGCGTGGACGTGTGGACGTGTGGACGTGTGGACGTGTGGACGTGTGGGACGTGTGGACGTGTGGACGTGTGGACATGTGGACGTGTGGACGTGTGGACAGGACGGGGACGCTCCCTCCAGGACGCACAAATCTGGATTAAGATGGTGGGAATACCACCACTACCCCCACCACTGTCCCCCCCCACCACTGCCCCCCCCCCACTACCCCCCCCACTGCCCCCCTCTCCGCTGCCCCCCCCCGCTGCCCCCCTCTCCGCTGCCCCCCCCCGCTGCCCCCCCCAGCCTGGTCTCACGACGCGTCCGTCCCCCAAAGGCCGTCTGACGTCCCCCGCTGGATAAACGAGGAAGAGCGGAGCGATCCTGCAGCCCCGGGGACATGAGGGGACGATGAGCAGCCCTGACAGGACGTCCTCCAGGGGACCAGTCCCCACGGGGACACGGTCACCAGGAGACACATGGGACGGTGGGCAACACCACACACACACACACACACACACAAGCAGGAAACAGCACACACACACACATCAGAGACACACATTCACACACACACACACTCACACACACACACTCACACACAATCACACACTCACACACACACTCACACTCACACACACACACACTCACACACACACACACACACACACTCACACACACACTCACACACACACACTCACACACACACACACACACTCAGTGGGGCTCCAGTAGAACATCTTTGCTCTGGTCACTGGTGTCCGCGGGGTCACCTGACCGCAGGGTCACCTGGCCCCGCCTCTCCCAGCCCGTCCAGTGGTCGTACACCCCCAATCCCAGTCTGACCAGTCTGACCAGCGTCCCCTTTAGGCAGCGCTGGGGCAGAGCTCTGATTGGATGAGGTCGACTCAGGTGACCCGGGTTCACCTGCAGCCCTGTTGGGGGGCCCAGAGACCAGAACCTGGGGCTTCTGCTCAGGCCGGATGAGGGCTCAGACCTCAGGTCCAGGGCGGGGTCACACCTTTACCTGGGGGGGGCAGGAGGGGCTGGGGGGTGCGCTTAAATCCACGTTGGTCAGGGAGACCAGAGGGAAGGTGCTGCTGGTCTCCTGGAGGGCTCTGAACCTCCTAGACACCCTGAACCTCCTAGACACCCTGAACCTCCTAGACACCCTGAACCTCCTAGACACCCTGAACCTCCTAGACACCCTGAACCTCCTAGACACCCTGAACCTCCTAGACACCTGAACCTCCTAGACACCCTGAACCTCCTAGACACCCTGAACCTCCTAGACACCTGAACCTCCTAGACACTCCTGAACCTCCTAGACACTCTGAACCTCCTAGACACTCTGAACCTCCTAGACACCGACCTCCTAGACACCCTGAACCTCCTAGACACTCTGAACCTCCTAGAAACCTCCTAGACACTGCCTCCTGCACCCGTGAACCTCCTAGACACCCTGAACCTCCTAGACACCCTGAACCTCCTAGACACCCTTGACCTCCTAGACACCCTGAACCTCCTAGACACCCTGAACCTCCTAGACACTCTGAACCTCCTAGACACCCTGAACCTCCTAGACACTCTGAACCTCCTAGACACTCTGAACCTCCTAGACACCTCCTAGACACCCTGAACCTCCTAGACACTCTGAACCTCCTAGACACCTCCTAGACACTCTGAACCTCCTAGACTGAACCTCCTAGACACTCTGAACCTCCTAGACACCTCCTAGACACCCTGAACCTCCTAGACACCTCCTAGACACCCTGAACCTCCTAGACACCTCCTAGACACTCTGAACCTCCTAGACACTCTGAACCTCCTAGACACCTCCTAGACACCCTGAACCTCCTAGACACTCTGAACCCTGAAGGGGCGTCCAGATGTGGACACCCCTGGGCGGAGCGGTGGTGGGACCAGATGAGGTGATCCAACCTGGACACTCGTGTCACAACCGACCAAGGCAGGACCCAGAGGCTGAGCAGAGGTGTCCACTTGTGTCCAGAGGTGTCCACATGTGTCCAGAGGTGTCCACATGTGTCCAGAGGTGTCCACATGTGTCCAGAGGTGTCCACTTGTGTCCACATGTGTCCAGAGGTGTCCAGAGGTGTCCACTTGTTTCCAGAGGTGTCCACTTGTGTCCAGAGGTGTCCACTTGTTTCCAGAGGTGTCCACTTGTTTCCAGAGGTGTCCAGAGGTGTCCACTTGTGTCGAGAGGTGTCCACATGTGTCCAGAGGTGTCCAGATGTGGCTGCAGCAGTCAGGCTGCTCCGTTAGCGTTCCTTCAGACAGTGTCTCCCTCCTCAAAGAGAGTGAGGACCACCTGGTCTTCCACCTGAAGACCAGCCAGGACCACAGCCTCCCCCAGGTGCCCCCCCCACCCCACATGGCTTCAGCCCCCCAGCAGGTGGACCCAGCAGGAGCAGCAGGAACCACGGGGGCCACCAGGCTGCAGGGAGGACCCCCCCTCCAGGTCTAGGCTTTAATTAGCTCTTAAGTGACTCCATTGGCTGGTGCCCCCCCCCCCCCCCAGACTGTAACCGTATTAAACTGCAGTGAAGCAAATAAACAAGTGAAAGGTTTTAATTCCGTGCGTCTGTGGGGCTTCATGAAGGCTCCTCAGAGTGAGATGAACCTTGTTTAATGTGTGTGCTTCACCACCTCTGGGGGGGGCTCCCAGCAGCTCCGACGGCTCAGATGAAATCTGGAATACACCCACAGGGAGACCCCAGCCAACAAATACCACAATTCAATTCACCCCCCCCCCCAAAGAAGGGGCTGCTGACAGCAGACACTCAGACCAGCCTCACTCTCAGATACACAGCATCACCTGTGGGTGAGGAGGAGGAAGAGGAGGAGGAGGAGGAGGGAGAGGAGGAGGAGGAGGAGGAAGAGGAGGAGGAGGAGGAGGAGGAGGAGGAGGAGGAGGAGGAGGGAGGAGGAAGAGGAGGGAGGAGGAGGAGGGAGAGGGAGAGGGAGGAGGAGGAGGAGGAGGGGAGAGGAGGAGGAGGAGGGAGAGGAGGAGGAGGAGGAGGGAGAGGAGGAGGGAGGAGGAAGAGGGGAGGAGGAGGAGGAGGGAGAGGAGGAGGAGGAGGAAGAGGAGGAGGAGGAGGAGGAGGAGAGGAGGGAGGAGGAGGAGGAGGAGGGGAGGAGGGAGGGAGAGGAGGAGGAGGAGGAGGGAGGGGAGGGAGGAGGGAGGAGGAGGAGGGAGGAGGAGGAGGAGGGAGGAGAGGAGGAAGAGGAGGAGGAGGAGGGAGGAGGGAGGGAGGAGGAGGGGAGAGAGGAGGAGGAGGAGGAGAGAGGAGGGAGGAGGAGGAGGGGAGGAGGAGGAGGAGGAGGAGGAGGAGGAGAGGAGGAGGAGGAGGAGGAGGAGGGAGAGGGGGAGGAGGGAGAGGAGGAGGAGGAGGAGGGAGGAGGAGGAGGAGGGAGGAGGGAGAGGAGGAGGAGGAGGAGGAGGAGGAGGAGGGAGGAGGGAGGAGGAGAGGAGGAGGGGGAGGAGGAGGAGGGGGAGGAGGAGGAGGAGGGAGGAGGGGAGGGGAGGAGGAGAGGAGGAGGAGGAGGAGGAGGAGGGAGAGGAGGGGAGGAGGAGGGAGGAGGAGGGAGGGAGGAGGGGGAGGAGGAGGAGGAGGAGGAGGGAGAGGGAGAGGGAGAGGAGGGAGGGAGGAGGAGGAGGGAGAGGGAGAGGGAGGAGGAGGAGGAGGAGGGAGAGGAGGAGGAGGAGGGAGGGAGGAGGAGGAGGGGAGGAGGAGGAGGAGGAGGAGGAGGAGGGAGAGGGAGAGGAGGAGGAGGAGGAGGGAGAGGGAGAGGGAGAGGAGGAGGAGGAGGAGGAGGAGGGAGAGGAGGAGGAGGAGGGAGAGGAGGAGGAGGAAGAGGAGGAGGAGGGAGGGGGAGGAGGAAGAGGAAGAGGAGGAGGAGGAGGGAGGAGGGAGAGGGAGAGGAGGAGGACGAGGAGGAGGAGGAAGAGGGAGAGGGAGAGGAGGACGAGGACGAGGGAGAGGAGGAGGAGGAGGAGGAGGAGGAGGGAGAGGAGGAGGAGGAAGAGGGAGAGGAGGAGGACGAGGACGAGGGAGAGGGAGAGGGAGAGGAGGACGAGGGAGAGGAGGAGGAGGAGGAGGAGGAGGAGGAGGGAGAGGGAGAGGGAGGGAGGAGGAGGAGGAGGGAGAGGGAGAGGAGGAGGAGGAGGAGGAGGAGGGAGAGGAGGGAGGAGGAGGAGGAGGGAGAGGAGGAGGAGGAAGAGGAGGAGGAGGAGGGGGAGGGAGGAAGAGGAAGAGGAGGAGGAGGAGGGAGGAGGGAGAGGGAGAGGAGGAGGACGAGGAGGAGGAGGAAGAGGGAGAGGGAGAGGAGGACGAGGACGAGGGAGAGGAGGAGGAGGAGGAGGAAGAGGGAGAGGAGGAGGAGGAAGAGGGAGAGGAGGAGGACGAGGACGAGGGAGAGGGAGAGGGAGAGGAGGACGAGGGAGGGAGAGGAGGAGGAGGAGAGAGAGAGGAGGAGGAGGAGGAGGGAGAGGGGGAGAGGAGGAGGAGGAGGGAGAGGAGGAGGAGGAAGAGGAGGAGGAGGGAGAGGGAGAGGAGGAGGAGGAAGAGGAGGAGGGAGAGGAGGAGGACGAGGAGGAGGAGGAGGGAGAGGAGGAGGAGGGAGAGGAGGAGGAGGAGGAGGGAGAGGAAGAGGAGGAGGAGGAAGAGGAGGGAGAGGAAGAGGAGGAGGAGGACGGAGAGGAGGGACAGGAAGAGGAGGAGGAGGGTGAGGAGGAGGAGGAGGAAGAAGAGGAGAAGGAGGAAGAGGAGGAGGAGCGCTCCCACTTTGGGATACCCCCCCATCAGGGCTGCTCGGTCCTCCACACCGCAGGACAAGCTGAAGGAGCCCCTTGAGGGGGGGGTCACCTTTGAGAGCGTGGAGGAGCAGTGAAGAGCAGGAGAGCGCTGGGGGAGGAGCCACTGGTAAC
Organism: Lagocephalus sceleratus; assembly: GCA_911728415.1. Lineage (NCBI taxonomy): Eukaryota > Metazoa > Chordata > Actinopteri > Tetraodontiformes > Tetraodontidae > Lagocephalus > Lagocephalus sceleratus. The sequence goes on from CAJVRN010000141.1 coordinate 659,814, forward strand.
AGCGCTCCTCCACGCCCCTTCACACTCAGGTCCTCGCTCAGGCCGGTAATTACCCCCCCCCACAGACCCCCACAGACCCCCCCCATCCGCTTTACTCACTCTGAGGAGCCGGGGCAGCCTCTCCACCAACGAGGTTCCTTCAGCACCGTCCAACCTTCAGACCCCTCCCCCCAACAGCTGGATGGTTCCAGAGTCGATCAGGTGACCCCCCCCAACAGCTGGATGGTTCCAACGTGGATGGTTCCAACGACCAGGTGACCCCCCCGTCTGTTCCGTGTCGTAAAGCTCGTCCCTGTCAGGGTGGTAAAAGCGTGAGCGCCGTCGGTGGCGTGGCCGTAAAACGCTCGATAAGCTGCTTCACCCTCGGGTGCCTTCACCCGCGTCTACAACAACACGCGTGTTCCAGAGGCCTCGTCAGGCCTGGGCCAGTGTCCTACTGGGGACACTCACCAGGACGAGACGGAGACCGGACAAGTCCACAAAAATAAAATAACCACTTTAGTTGGAGCATATTCTGATGCTCCAATGGGGCTCCATCAAATAACGCTCCATCAACCACTTAAAACAGGAGCAAAAACATACAGCTGGAGAAGGGATGAGGTTCCACGCCAGCGCCGTGCTACCACCCCCCACCACCGGGGGGGCGGGGCTTGACTCCAACACGCATTATCCAGGAGTGTTGAGGAGGAGCGGGCAGGTGAGCTCTGATGCATTACAGGTCATTAAACGGGCGGGCTGAGAGCCACTCAGCCGCCATTAGCCGGGCCCGCTTCCTGCCAGCGCGTAACGAGGCCGATGTGGAGCGCGTGTTCGGGGCGACGGCGCCACGTGTTCGGGGCCTGGACATGACCGGGAGGCCACGCTCCTCCCGTGGCGTCAGCTCCATCTACGCCGCGCCGCCCGCAGCTCCGCGCGCCTCTGAGTGCAGCTTGACCTGCGTGACGCGCCGCGGGTCCACCGGGGTCGGCGCTCGCGGGCGCCGCCGCCGAGGCCGAGCGTGGGCGAGCAGCTCGACGCTGAAGCGCTTTCCAAGAGGACGAGGACGCTCACGGGCGAGCATCAACCAGCGCTGCTGCTGGACCGGCGCCAGGCCCGGTTCGCCTCGTCTACTGGACCCACAGAACCACCATGAGGAGGCGCCACCCTCGCCCCCCCATCAGCCTCCTCACTGGGGTCACTGGGGTCACTGGGTCGGTTCCCTTCCCCTCAGAACTGGGAGTGTGTGTGTGTGTGTGAGTGTGTGTGTTCACAGTAGGCCACTCATGATGAGTGCACCACCAGAACAACAGCAGCTTTTGAACATTTGAATATTTAAATGTGAGCTGAAGGTTGGAGAAGCTCCCCAGTGCTGGTTTACCGATTGTTCCCAGAACCTTCAACGGTACCAGGAACCAGCCCCCGGTCCAGGTACAGGAGGTTAATGAGGACCTGAGACACAAAGGTCTGATTCATCCAGACACACACACACACACACACACACACACACACACACTACAGCCCTTCCCCAGGATGGGTGTTCTTCAGGTAACTCCACATATATATTCAGGTCTATTATTTGTCTTAGCAAACCAGTTCACCAGTAAAGTCCAGCCAGTATGGATGTGTGACATCATCATGACCACCAGGTGCTACTGCCCCCACAGGTCTGGCGCCTCCACCTTCTCCAGCACACACAAGGAGCAGAACTGACCAGGACCCCCACCTGTGGGCGTGTCTGGAACCCCACCTGTGGGCGTGTCCGGACCTCCACCTGTGGGTGTGTCCGGACCTCCACCTGTGGGCGTGTCTGGACCACCACCTGTGGGTGTGTCTGGACCTCCACCTGTGGGCGTGTCTGGACCACCACCTGTGGGTGTGTCTGGACCTCCACCTGTGGGCGTGTCTGGACCCCCACCTGTGGGCGTGTCTGGACCACCACCCGTGGGCGTGTCTGGACCTCCACCTGTGGGTGTGTCCGGACCTCCACCTGTGGGCGTGTCTGGACCACCACCTGTGGGCGTGTCTGGACCTCCACCTGTGGGCGTGTCTGGACCACCACCTGTGGGTGTGGGTGTGTCTGGACCTCCCCCTGTGGGTGTGTCTGGACCTCCACCTGTGGGTGTGTCTGGACCTCCACCTGTGCGCATGTCTGGACCACCACCTGTGGGTGTGTCTGGACCACCACCACCTGTGGGCGTGTCTGGACCACCACCACCTGTGGGCGTGTCTGGACCACCACCTGTGGGCGTGTCTGGACCCCCACCTGTGGGCGTGTCTGGACCACCACCCGTGGGCGTGTCTGGACCTCCACCTGTGGGTGTGTCCGGACCTCCACCTGTGGGCGTGTCTGGACCACCACCTGTGGGTGTGTCTGGACCTCCACCTGTGGGCGTGTCTGGACCACCACCTGTGGGCGTGTCTGGACCCCCACCTGTGGGCGTGTCTGGACCACCACCCGTGGGCGTGTCTGGACCCCCACCTGTGGGCGTGTCCGGACCTCCACCTGTGGGCGTGTCTGGACCACCACCTGTGGGCGTGTCTGGACCTCCACCTGTGGGCGTGTCTGGACCACCACCTGTGGGTGTGGGTGTGTCTGGACCTCCCCCTGTGGGTGTGTCTGGACCTCCACCTGTGCGCGTGTCTGGACCACCACCTGTGGGTGTGTCTGGACCACCACCACCTGTGGGCGTGTCTGGACCACCACCACCTGTGGGCGTGTCTGGACCACCACCTGTGGGTGTGTCTGGACCTCCACCTGTGGGTGTGTCTGGACCTCCACCACCTGTGGGCGTGTCTGGACCTCCACCTGTGGGTGTGGGCGTGTCTGGACCTCCACCTGTGGGTGTGTCTGGACCTCCACCTGTGGGCGTGTCTGGACCTCCACCTGTGGGTGTGGGCGTGTCTGGACCTCCACCTGTGGGCGTGTCTGGACCTCCACCTGTGGGCGTGTCAGGAGCGCCCCGCCCCCCCAGGTCAGGTGATGCTGACCTTGTCCAGTCTAGTGAACCAGTCTTCCCAGTCCAACCACACCTGTCCTCACCCTGACCACCAGAAGAACCTTCCCGCTCAGCCCTCATCACCTGAGTGATGGTGGACGTCTGAGAGCAAACATCTGGATGTGGAGCCCACATCTGCGCTGGGGGGCTGTGGTGGCGCGAGGTGGTGGCGGGGGGCGGGGCCTGGCGTGCTGCAGCGCGGGCGCTGAGCGGCGTGCGCCCACAGATACGTGATGTTTATGGATGAGGGCGCAGCAGCGCTGTAATGCGCCCAGATGTAGCAGTCAGCAGATTAACGTGTAAAAACAAACACCTTTACTTCTGATATAAATCAGGCGGGCCCGGCCGCGCCGCCAGAGCAAACACGCTCTTTTATTGGTTCGATTATGGGAGCCTCGTGTAGCTGCTGAGCGAGGAGATCAGCGGCGCCGCGGTCACATCGAGAGGAAATCCTGGATTTGAATTGGAAATGCCGGCGAGGCGGCGGCGGCGGCGTGCCCCGTGAAACGCATTAGGGGACAGATGCGGCGTGAACTCTTAAACGGCCCCCGGTCCCCGCTGACGCCGGTCCAGCCTGAATACTAAAGATCCACATAAACAAAGGGGGGGGCGGACGCCGCCGCAGCAACCTGCTGTCGCGCAGCCCGGCCCGTCTCCCCCGGGAGGCGTCCCCCCCCGGGGGGCGGCGGCTCCGTTTAGGTGTGTGTGCGTTTACGGGGCCGGCGTGGACGGATCCGTGCAGATAATGAGCAGATGGCATGGGAACACACGCACGGCCGCGCCATCCATCTGGACCGCTCCGCTGGGGGGGCGCAGAAAAGCACCTGACATCAAAGAGGTAAACAGCACGGCCGGACATGAAAGCAGGACGTGGCCAGGCCGCCTCAAGGGCCCGCCCACGGGGGGGGGGGGGGGTGATAATCTGAACCATCACTGAAGGTCACAGGGATTTAATCTGAGCACAGACAGGACACCAGACCTACTAATCCACCACCGCGTCCCACCAGCTACACCACAGACCACCAGCAGGCCCAGGGCTTCAGAACCCCGCCCCCCCCAGGTGGCCCCGCCCCCCCAGGTGGCCCCGCCCCTCCTGAAGGTCCCTAAAGGTGTCTGTGGAGTCATCAGTCACCAGGGCCATGCTCCCTGCTGGAGGAGGGGTGATGGCCCCCAGCGCCACCAATCATCCACCCTAACCCTTCTGAGGGGGGGCCGACCCCCGACCCCCCCCAACAGGAGGAGCACGCCCACTCCAGGATCCACCTCCGTGGTTTACGCCAGACCGAAGCAGGCGCACCTCAGCCCAAAGGGGCCCGGCCCGGGGGGGCTGTTCTGGGGCTCCTCTGAAGCTTCTGGGCGACATCGGCAGAAGTCGTTTTTACACAGTCAAAGAAAACGAGATAAACCCGCCGAGGGCGGCCGACACGCCGGCCCGCCGTTAGCCGCGGTGCGTGCTGATGAATGCTGACAGGACGTGAAGCTGCCCCGGAGCTCCTCCCAACAAACCCCGGGACATCCTCAGACGTGGCCAAGACGCCAACACGGCCGGGCCGCACCAGCGCCTGGACCGACCGCCGACCGGGTCCCGACAACAGCTTCCCGGGGGTGGGGGGGGCGCCTAGCAGCAGCTGGCGGCGAGGGGGCGGGGCCAGGGGGGCACCTGGGTGAGCCAGTCGGAGGAGAACCTCCTCAACGCTGCGCACCTTCACAACGTTCTCAGGATGACTCACCACCACACGGTGCTGGTACTGATGTTGCCATGGCAACGCAGCACGTGTCTCCCTGCTCCACAGACGGCTGAGAACCTTGTCGTGGTTCCTGTCAGCGCTGTGACCCATCCAGAAAGGTCTAAACTGGTCCAAACTGGTCCATACTGGTCCATACTGGACAGGCTGGTGGGTCAGGGCTGTAGTCTGACACTGGTGGGGGGGTCAAACATCAGTCCCATGAAGGTCCTGATGGTGCTGATGACAGGCATCAGACTAAAGGACATGAAAAGAGAAGGTGGAAGCACGCCTTCCTCTCACCCGCTGACCCCGGATGAGAGGAAGGCGACGGAGCGTTTATCGGCTCATTACTCCGACTGTGGAAAAGAATTGTGACATAAAACACGAGCACCTGTGTGTCGTTTCTGCTACCGCTGCTTTTACCGGTGTGTACGACTTGTCACGCCAACGTTACCCAATAAAATAACCCTCCGTGATTTTCAATTTAATTAAAATTTTAGTTGGAGCATATTTTGATACTCCAACGGGGCTCCATCAAATAATGCTCCCAGCGACACAGCATACACAATGAATTATTTATGTGATTTCTATATTCAAGAGAAACCTAACATATATATTAACTCTTATCTATATTAACCAACTGTTTCATAACTTTAATAACTTTAATAATTCGAAATGCACAGAGCAAAATTATATGGCTGCCAAAGTGATGAGGCTTTGATGAATTGATAAATATGTTTAATCCATTTTTTCAATTAATGTTTTGTTACTTGAGCTTGACATGTTAAATCCCAGCTCAGTGAAGCACTTAAAACACTTCATTTTTTATATATAAACGTGGTTCAAATAAAGATCCTTTTCTCAACACCTTTTTCTTGCTAAACCATCGTGTGCACCAGCGCGCTGGGTTTGGGCGCCCCCACAGGGCAGTGGTGGTATTACAGCAAACCGCAACAGCAGGAAGAACTAAATCAGCTATAAAATGTAGATTTTCTGATAGATATTTTGAATTATTGACTGCAAAGGAGTTAACTGTGAATTATTGAAACCAGATTATCAAAGTGTTTAGTGTGTCATTTTCGTACATAGTTTGGGATAACGCGATCATTAACAAAACTGTTCAAAACTGTTTGCAGCACCGCATGAGAGAACAATCAAATAAATCAACATCAGCTCGTTTCCCCCAAAAAGTCCAAATGTATGATAGTAAAAACAAAACACAGTGAAAAGCTTTTCCTCGTGAGACGGCCTCAACAACACTTCATTAAAACATGCGCAGACACGTGTTTGTGTTTCAAAGATTCGGGCTATAAAACGAGGGGCTCGGCGGTGAAGATGCTAAAATAATCATCAAAAATCACCAAATATTTAAGAAAAAAAAGGTCTCTGGTGAGCTCATTAGAGTACAACAGGAAAAGGCCTCAGTACTTAGCATCGCCACGCTACATGACAGCATCAAGGACATTAAAGACATCAAAGCTGGGAACGGTTACGCGCTCGGCTGGCGAGCACACCAACAGCAGCAGCTAGTCCTCGTGGCATCTGTAACCAACTTCCCTACGAGCGTTACAGAAAACAAAGCGCGGGGAAAATCAATAGCTCCCGTTTTATTGCCAGCGTGCGGCTGTAAATACACTTACCTTCGGCTCGCCGCTCCCCGCCGCCCCGCCGGAGGATAATTACAGCGAGGACAGAGCGGGGGGGCGACGGGGCCGCAGGAGCAGAGAACGAGAAGAGAGCCTTAATTACCGCAGGCTGCATGGCGCCAACGCAACGCCTCTGCCGCGGGTGGCGAGCCGAGCCGGGTTACGACGCCCGGTTATCGGGGGGGGGTTAATCAGCCCCGACTGCTCCTCACACCTGAGCCCCCCCAAACATGCCTGTACGTCCACCGGGCGCAGCAGGTCAGTCGCAATGTTCACAACGAGCAGAAGACCAGTTCAAGCGTAAAGGAGGATAGCCCCGCCCACAGGCGCGCCCAGCGACGCACATCAAAGCAGACAGATCAATAAATAATGTCCGCCCGAATTTACGAGGCATGAAAGCGTCTCTTGGAAGACGTGGAGGTCCAGCAGATGAAATATTTAGTCCGGCCAACGTCTCGCTCATTTAGGCGACATCACGATGTTTCCCCCCGGGGCTCCGGGTAGCGCGGCGTTCCAGGTGAGCGGTGCGGCGGAGGCGTCGGGGCTGAGCCGGCGACGGCGCTCCTCATCTTAAAAATGTATCCACGTGCACCGAGGGTCGCCGGGGAGGGAGAGAAGATCACTTTAACATTTACTTTAGCAGATCAAAGAAATGAAAGCAGAGAGGGGAGGCTGCTGGAGTTCAAAGGTCAGAGCCCCCCGGCTCCCCTTTGATGTTTGCTTTGATCACTGGGTGCTCAAACATGCAGGTCTCTCCCTCCAGAAGCTCGTTCCCATCGTTCCCTCCGGACCCTGAGCCCAGGCAGGAGCTCAGCCTGGTCATGGCAGACGACCTCTCTGGAGTCTGAAGGTCAACACCTGAGGCTGGGGGTCCCCGAGGTCCACGCCCATCAGGACGAAGGTGGGAGAACACGCGTGCACCTCCAGGGGCACTACAGGGTCTTGGGCCAACACAGCCTGAAGGACACCAGGACCAGGTCTCTGGACCCAGGACCAGGGTCTTCATCCACATCTTCACTGAGTCTCTGGTCCAGCCTGTTGATCCAGCACAGCCCCCATCCCTGAGACCAGTATGAGGGTCCAGCCTCCTGTCCAGCTGAGACATGTTCACGGACCATCCTCCACCTCAAATAAATGGAACCGCGAGGGTTTGGCCTGAGGAGGACCAGTACAGGACTGGTCTGAAGACAGGGAGGACCACATCAGACCTCAACACCCCCACCTCTGGACCACGTGAACCTTCTACCACAGAGACTGTACACAGATGCCCTCTGGGAGGGGGATGGTCCACTGGGGGCCATGGGTGGGTCCCCACTGAGGGAAGGCTTCAGACCCCCCTCCCACTCCACCCACAGTCCCAGTTCACCCTCCCAGTTGGCCTTGGCTTGGTGGACACCCGCCCTGGTGGATGGTGTTGGACTTCAGGTCTCCTGAGACGAGGGTAGAAGGTAGCGCTGGTCCCCAGAGGACGAGAGGATGGACTCAACAACCCAAAGTGTGACTTCTGCCCCAGAACCCACTGGTTCCCCCACCAGTAACCACCGTGACACTGGAGCCGGCAGGCTGGAAAACTTGGAGATTATTTATTCAAGAGTGAAATCAAAAGTTTAACAAGAATCCCATGAATAAATTTGCCTTGACATCAGTAAGACCAAGCCCCTTGAGCATCTCTTTAGCCTCTTTTCCTTTGGTCTGCGTGTCACGCTGTTAATGCGTGGTGTTGGATTAGATTGGGACTGGCAAAGACCCCACTTTAGCAGAGCCCCCGGCCACCCCGGAGCCTCACTGATGAGCCCCTTGTCAGCCATCAGCCCCTGCCGTTCCATTCCATTTCTCAGAGATTCCCAGGGGTGACAGGGAGACGCTGGGTGGCTGATAGAGGGAGTAATTAAAAGGACTGATTAGAGTGATGGAAGGAGGACACCCAGGGAGAAAACAGGACTCTCCGTCAAGACAGAGAGGGCCGAGAATAACGACAAGAACGCATATATAACAGGCTTTTTTTTCCCTTCTACGACTTCAATTAGGGAGAAATCTCAGGGGAGGAACCATCTCACAAGTCCAGAAACGCTGGGTGGATCCGAGTAAATGAGAGGATTAGCTAAGAGCTTGTCAAGGTAAGGCCAATAACAAGCCTGTTAGCCACACTTCCTCCTGTTTCACAGAAATAATTGACGTTTCTACATCTGCGCTGTAATGGAACACGCGCGCCTCTCCTTCCAACGCGTACAGTGAAGAAGTCTTCATCACTTACGGAGATACAGTAAAAGCACATTCAGTGTCCTGAAGACGAGCAGAAGCTTGCAGACCTGCGGGGGGGGGGGTCAGACCCCAAACAGCGTGTTCAAGGAAACATAACAACATCTTCATCCCCCTGTAGAACACTCATTACAGCCCATGACCTCAGATGAAGTCCACCATGGACCAATTACAGCCCTGGTTTACGATGATGTCATTCAGGTCAACAGCTCCTTGATCTGGTCATGACCACCTGAATCAAGCCGCTGGAACACGGCGCATTTTATGATTCCACATGTTTATAACTGAAGTTGGGTGCCTCAACATGTGACCCCTCCCCAGCACGGCTGGTTAACACGAGGGCAACTCAAATATACAGAACCACCACGAACGCAACACAGATTCGTCCAGCTGCCGCACTTTCACATGGGTCTTTCACATGGATCAACACAGACATTAAAGCACCTTCACATGGATTAACAGAGACATCAAAGCACGTTCACATGGATTAAAACAGACATCAAAAAGCTTTCACATACGTTAATAAAGACATCAAAGCACTTTCACATGGGTCTTTCTCATGGATTAACACAGACATCAAAGCAACTTCACATGGATTAACTGAGACATCAAAGCACCTTCCCATGATCTTAACCCCCATCTGAGTTTCTGCAAACATCAGCCAACATCTGCTCTCCGGCCCGGCTCTGTGCTCTGAGGAGATCGTGTTCCCCTTTCCCAGGGTCGGGGCTGGAATAACCTCCATTAAACCGAGTCGGAGTCAAACAATCCGACAGCACGCAGCTCGTATACCATCTTCACCTTTCAACATCTTTCATCACATCCAATTAATTAACACATTGGAGACAGACTTCACACACCTGCATTAAAAGAAAGATACGACAAAAGGTGTCAGAGTTTAAATGTGGCTGCAGTCTTTAGAGCCTTGAAAGCTATTGGGCCTTTTCCCCCGGGGATGGAGATGATGGTGGGTGCCAGTAACATTAGGAACCTGAGAGGGAAACGTACGGAAATGTGTTTCACTGCACAGACAGGTCCATGAAGTCAGTCGTGGTGTGACAGATCTGACATGAAAAACACGTGAAATAAGTCTGTTTTGATGTTTCATTTGGGAGAGGGGTTTTCCCTGAATGTCGTCAAGGGCAGGGGCCTGAGCTCCATCACAAACATCCCATAATAATGAGGGGGTCCTGCCCTCTCGCAGCAGCCGTGGCTGGAATGAACTGTGATAAAGGTGAAGGTCTCCCCAGGTAAGAGGCAAGTGTTTTAGTGGGGACATAAAGACTACTGGTGCACACAGTTCTACACCACTGGACCCAGTCTGTGTCCCACCGTACCCAGTCTGTGTCCCACCGGACCCAGTCTGTGTCCCACCGTACTCAGTCTGTGTCCCACCGTACCCAGTCCACCTCTCCTCTGTCTCACTATAACCAGTTCATTTTCTCTGTATACACACACACACACACACTCACTCACACACACTCACACTCACACACACACACACACACACACACACACACACACACACACACACCTGAAGGTCAGCGGCCCACACAGGAGGGCCCAGAGAACGTCCTCACCACTGGAGGGACCATTAGGATGTTTAGAAGCTCTTCAGATGGACCCTTTTATAGCCTGAGAAGAGATGAACTAGAGTAACGTTCAGTCATCTTAGAAGACCTGTTCCTGTCTCCTAGAGCACCTGAACACCACAGGAGCACCACACTAACGGTTCTGAAGAGGTTCTGGAACAGAGAGTCAGTGCGTCTGTGTTTCTTGGTCCTAATTGTCTTCTAGTTGAACGTGTTTTCTTCACCCAGATTGCTCCGTTATAAAAGCACACAGCGAACAATACGTGATCAAATATTTATTTGACAACCCAAAAGAAATGAGCCATGATGAAGCAAGAGAATGAGTTGTGCAGGGAAGAGTCCAGGCTCAGGTCTGTGTGTGAGGGGCGGAGGACCTGGAGACACATCGAGACACGTGCTTCTAAACACACTCAGGTAGAATGTAGAGGAGAAAGAACACGAGCCAAGGCCACACCAAGAATATTGAACACCAACAGGGTTTAATTAGTCAAGCCCATAAAACGACTCTGAGAATGTTGATGAACACACGTCTACACTATTGTCCATCTAACATCTGGAGACTGAACATCAACCATCCTGGAGACTGAACATCAACCACCATAAAGACTGAACATCAACAACCATAGAGACTGAACATCAACCACCATAAAGACTGAACATCAACAACCATAGAGACTGAACATCAACCACCATAGAGACTGAACATCAACCACCATAGAGACTGAACATCAACCATCCTGGAGACTGAACATCAACCACCATAAAGACTGAACATCAACCATCCTGGAGACTGAACATCAACCACCATAAAGACTGAACATCAACAACCATAGAGACTGAACATCAACCACCATAAAGACTGAATATCAACCACCATAAAGACTGAACATCAACCACCATAAAGACTGAACATTAACCACCATAGAGACTGAACATCAACCACCATAAAGACTGAACATCAACCACCATAAAGACTGAACATCAACCATCCTGGAGACTGAACATCAACCACCATAAAGACTGAACATCAACCACCATAAAGACTGAACATCAACCACCATAAAGACTGAACATCAACCACCATAGAGACTGAACATCAACCACCATAAAGACTGAACATCAACCACCATAGAGACTGAACATCAACCATCCTGGAGACTGAACATCAACCACCATAAAGACTGAACATCAACCATCCTGGAGACTGAACATCAACCACCATAAAGACTGAACATCAACAACCATAGAGACTGAACATCAACCACCATAAAGACTGAATATCAACCACCATAAAGACTGAACATCAACCACCATAAAGACTGAACATCAACCACCATAGAGACTGAACATCAACCACCATAAAGACTGAACATCAACCACCATAAAGACTGAACATCAACCACCATAAAGACTGAACATCAACCACCATAGAGACTGAACATCAACCACCATAAAGACTGAACATCAACCATCCTGGAGACTAAACATCAATAGTCCTGTTGCTCTTCTGATCCTCACTGATGCTCTGTGAGATACTTTTACTCCTAAAATTACTCCTAGATTTACAGCTCATCGAGAGTTTCTGCTCCTGAGCTTCTCTTCTTCTCCCCTCCTGATGAACCTGACAGATGGTGGTGCACATGAGTGCTGCCTTCATGCTCAGCCTCAGTCTCTGGAGCTGAGAGCGTTCCAGGAGCTGGAGCTCTGGTCCGCACACACCAGGGATCACACTGAACTCCAGCTCGCTCCTCCGTCAAAACCGGACGTGATGGAAACGGCAGAGTCTCCTCCAGTCAGGAGAAAGTAGGCCAGGACTGAAGGAGTGTGTGAGCACATGTGACGGCACGAGTCCAGCTCGCCCAGCAGATGAGGGGCGGACCCGTCTGTGCTGGCCCCTCTAGCTTCTGAGGACGAGATCATCCAGTTCAATGTGTGTCCCTTTGAGAAGCGCACACACACACACACACACATTTGTCCTCGCTTCCTGAGGTGGTGATGGGCGTGTTGGTGGTGCCTAAGCCCCGCCCCCTCGGGGTGCAGACAGTGGCGTGGCGTGCAGTCATGTGACCCAGACACTTCCTTCTCCATCACCCTCAGCGGAGCCTCTGAGAGACTCCGCCTCCTCCAGCTGATGCTGCTCTGAGAGCACGCTGCAAGAAATGAGGGCGAGGCCACCGGCGCCACACGCCTGGGGACGGCGGCGTTGTCTGGCCTCCACTGAAGCACCTGATGGTCCCCCAGCACCTGATGGTCCCCCAGCACCTGATGGTCCACCAACTTGATGGTCCCCCAGCACCTGATGGTCCACCAACCTGATGGTCCCCCAACCTGATGGTCCACCAGCACCTGATGGTCCCCCAGCACCTGATGGTCCCCCAGCACCTGATGGTCCACCAACCTGATGGTCCCCCAGCACCTGATGGTCCCCCAGCACCTGATGGTCCCCCAGCACCTGATGGTCCACCAACCTGATGGTCCCCCAGCACCTGATGGTCCCCCAGCACCTGATGGTCCACCAGCACCTGATGGTCCACCAGCACCTGATGGTCCACCAACCTGATGGTCCACCAACTTGATGGTCCACCAACCTGATGGTCCCCCAACACCTGATGGTCCACCAGCACCTGATGGTCCACCAGCACAACAACACCACAACAACACCAACACAACACCACAACAGAGGGAACAATGAGACGGGAGCGCTGCCATAGAAAGACCAGTGTGACAACACATCAGTCAGACTGGGATTGACTTCAAGGTCAGTGGAGTCCAGACCAGGATGATGGAGGGGTGGGAGGAAGGGGGGGTGAGGAGGAGAGGGGGGTTTAGGAGTGGGGGGTAGAAGAGAGGAGGAGGATGAAGAGGGGGATGGAAGAGAAAAGGAGGAAGAGGAGGAGGGGGGTTAGGAGGGGGGAGGAAGAGGAGGGTGGAGACGAAGAGGAAGAAGAAGAGGAGGAAGAGGAGGATGAGGAAGAGCGGAGATGGAAGAGAGAAGGAAGAGGAGGAGGAGGAGGAAGAGGAGGATAAGGAAGAGGAGGGGGGAGGAAGAGGAGGAGGAGGAGGAAGAGGATGGTCTTCCTCACCCACCATCAGCCTGAGTGAGGAAGAGGAAGCAGCTCCTTCCTGACTGGTGTTAATCCTCAGCCCCTGCGCTGACCTTTGACCCCTCTAATTGGGGCTCGTCAAACCCGTGCAGGAGTCTTCAAGGCTGCTGCTGCTGCGCTGCTGCGCTGCTGCGCCTGCAGGAGTGAGGCTGTGATTCCTGATGCAGCCCAGCGCAGCGCTGAGGGAGCGACGCAGCGCTGATATTCATGCAGACGAGCGCCGGCCTCACCTTCAGGTTGACCTCACGACCTCCACCGAGAACCACTTGGTGAGGTCCTGACCCCACGCACACACACTCACAAACACGCACACACACTCACAAACACGCACACACACTCACAAACATGCACACTCACACACATGCACACACACACTCACAAACATGCACACACACTCACAAACATGCACACTCACACACACACTCACACACATGCACATGCACACACACACACTCACAAACATGCACACACACTCACAAACATGCACATTCACACACACACACACACACTCACAAACATGCACACACACTCACAAACATGCACACACACTCACAAACATGCACACACACTCACAAACATGCACACACACTCACAAACATGCACACTCACACACACACTCACACACACACTCACAAACATGCACACACACTCACAAACATGCACACTCACACACACACTCACACACACACACTCACAAACATGCACACACACTCACAAACATGCACACTCACACACACACTCACACACACTCACAAACATGCACACACTCACACACATGCACACTCACACACACTCACACACACTCACAAACATGCACACACTCACAAACATGCACACTCACACTCACACACACTCACACACATGCACATGCACATGTACACACACACACACACACACACACACACAAACACACACATGCACACACACACACACACACACACACACACACCACTTCCACTGTCTCCATGTCTGGACACGCCTGACGCCTCAACAGTCGTGTGTTGATGTGATGACGGTGACCCCGATGACCCCCATCACCCCCCCATCACATCCCCCCCCAGCTGACCCCTCCGTGGTCGTGCCAGCGCCAACGACCACCAGGTTCACCTGGGGGTAGTGAACACTCTTCTGTGTGAGTGAGTGTGTGTGTGAGTGAGTGTGTGTGTGTGAGTGAGTGAGAGAGTGTGTGCGTGTGAGTGAGTGTGTGTGTGAGTGAGTGTGTGTGTGTGTATATGTGTGTGTGTGTGTATATGTGTGTGTGAGTGTATATGTGTGTGTGTGAAAGAGTGTGACTGTGTGTGTGTGTGAGAGTGTGTGTGTGAGTGTGTGTGTGTGTGAGAGTGAGTGTGTGTGTGTGTGAGTGTGTGCGTGTGTGTGTGTGTTAGCCGTCTCTGCTAATTTAAACGGGTGACGTCAAAACGCATCACCACGTGGTTCGACGTCACCCCTCGTGCGCTGCTGTGTTCCCGCTCACGTGTAGAGTCTTTGATGTTAAAGACCAAAGCGTCACGAGCGCGTTTAATTTCGACGTGACGTCGTCGGAGGAGATTAAAACACCGGCAGGAACGTGAACACTCACCTGCCACTCCGGGAGGAACCGCGATGTGGGATTGTGGGAAATGGAGTCTCTTGAGCCAGGCGGGAAGGCGGGAAAAAACAGACGGGGTGAACTATAAAACTACAAGTCCCGTCGACCACTGGGTGGTGCGTTCAGGCGCATCGGAATGAATTACCTAAATATGTGTTAATTGTTTAATTGTGTTATTAATTACGCATAAACAACAAACAATACACAATCAGAACTAAAGATTGTTTATTGCTTCACAAAGCGTCTGTATATGTATAAAACGTCTGATATTTGAGATTAAAAGACTTTAAAATGACGGTATCAGAAGTGATTCTAGTCAAGTGATTTATTTATCTTTTTCCTTCACATTCTAAAATCGACATGTTTGCTTTATTACGAGCAAATGTCATCTTTTACTAAAATACTAGTTAGATTCAATTACATCAAGGGTTTTTATCTGGTTTTTAATCAAATTCAACCTTCTTTGTGCGCCTGTCTGAACAGAAGTAATACTGAAAAAATACAAACATTAAAAATGCATGACCTTGGCAGTTTTGTGGTGATCATTTTTATGTCTACATTTTTAACTCTGATTTTACCATTCCTAAATAATGGCAAGTATGAAAATAGAGAATGTGCACACACAAGCACCATGAGACAATTATTAGAGACAAAAACCAAGTGAGGGTGAAATGTTGGTAAGGAAATGGATTCTCCATAAAATAAATAAAAACAACATAATGTATGTATATATTCATGTGATTGACACCCAGAATCAAAGACATAGCAACATCAAAGAGCAGGAAAGTGTGATGGGGTCAGAAGAACCTGCTGAAACCATGATGAGAGGGTACGAGGACGCAGGTGAACCACAGCACGTTTTAGCAGAAGAACAGCAGACAGACGCCGTTCAGAAGAGACCGGAGCTGCTGGTTCATTATTTACAACCACCTCCGGATGATGGAGGAAACCTCGGTTAGGAAGTCCAACACATAAATAGGTACGGTCCAAGCGTGTGTGAAGACCAGGGCCTCCTCTAGGTGGCGCTGTAGGGGAGCGTGAGGGCTCGACGAGTGGGCCTGCATGAAGGACACGGTGTCCTTGAGCGTGACGGACTGTTCCCCAAAAGGCAGGAGGAGCTCAGCGGAGGTTCCCTCTGAAGCTCTGCGGCTCACGGCTCCTCTGTTGTTGTGTGATGGAAGCAGCTCAGACCAAAGCACACATCAAAGGCACCCACAGAAAGCTGCTCCCAAACTCGCTTCGCTCATCACACACGGCCGGAAACACACACCGTCCCGCTCCTCGGCTCCCCCCTGTACTGGTTACACTGGGATGCTTGAACTGGGCTGGCGCTACTGGGCAGGATCACCAGGACTCAGGTGACCCCGCAGGTGAGTCCCTGAGATCGGCCAGGAGGGATTAGAGCGCTGGTTGTCATGGTGACCACTCTGGTGTCTGCTTGGCGACCCCTGTCCCCACGTGCTCGTCCCCCAGAGCGTCTCTGACTCCCCGACCTCTGAGGAGGTCGGCGCTCCTGGAGACCCCGGTCCAGCTTTTAGCCCGCAGCTACCACCGCCTCCCAGTAACGCACCAGTCTCACTGGAGCTGTGATTGGCAGCTGGGGTTTGACCCCCGCCCCCCCCGGACCCCCCGCAGAAGCTGTTGAGCTCTGAGCTGGAGCGAAGACCCTGAACCCGAGGTCTTCTGGGAGCCCGACAGGTCAGACGTGAGGACTGGTGAAAGGAAGAAGAAAGGGCAGAATATTAAAACCGAACAGCTCAGCGCTCCATTCTGGGGAAGAGGACCCAATCAGCTTTCAAAATAAAAGTCCTCCTGAAGAACCAACACGAGCAGCGCGCGAGCATCAGTGGTCAAGCCCAGATGTGTCCAGCTGCTGCCCCCACATGTCTTCTCTTCTGCTGCCCGGTCCAGGTTGGTTGTACCCATTTGTAACGCTCCCGTCATCTTTGCTGCAGAGGCGGGAGGAAATCCCAAAGCTGCCAATTTTCCATGATTGGAGATTCCTCGATCACAGGAGTGATAAATAGGATTCATGGAAGCGGCAAGAATTTTGATGTTGGGTGTGTTTTATGAATAAAATCATCATAAATGAGGCTCCGCTCAGGTAAAAATGTAAAACCCTTAATAGAAAAGAGACGTCATGTCAGCGTGTAGAAATGAGACACGCTGGGGCGGAAAGTAATCATGTGAGGGAGACACGCTGGTGAACCCACCCTAGTGATCTGATACTAGTGATCTGATACTAGCGATCTGATACTAGTGATCTAATACTAGTGATCTAATGCTGGTGAACCCACCCTAGTGATCTGATACTAGTGATCTGATACCAGTGATCTAATGCTGGTGAACCCACCCTAGTGATCTGATACTAGTGATCTGATACTAGCGATCTGATACTAGTGATCTAATACTAGTGATCTAAAGCTGGTGAACCCACACTAGTGATCTGATACTAGTGATCTGATACCAGTGATCTGATACTAGTGATCTAATACTAGTGATCTAATGCTGGTGAACCCACCCTAGTGATCTGATACTAGTGATCTGATACTAGCGATCTGATACTAGTGATCTAATACTAGTGATCTAAAGCTGGTGAACCCACACTAGTGATCTGATACTAGTGATCTGATACCAGTGATCTGATACTAGTGATCTAATACTAGTGATCTAAAGCTGGTGAACCCACACTAGTGATCTGATACTAGTGATCTGATACTAGTGAACCCACCCGAGTGATCTGATACTAGTGATCTGATACTAGTGATCTGATACTAGTGATCTGATACTAGTGATCTAATGCTGGTGAACCCACACTAGTGATCTGATAGTAGTGATTTGATACTAGTGATCTGATACCAGTGATCTGATACTAGTGATCTAATGCTGGTGAACCCACACTAGTGATATGATACTAGTGATCTGATACTAGTGATCTAATGCTGGTGAACGCACACTAGTGATTTGATACTAGTGATCTGATACTAGTGATCTAAAGCTGGTGAACCCACACTAGTGATATGATACTAGTGATCTGATACTAGTGATCTAAAGCTGGTGAACCCACACTAGTGATATGATACTAGTGATATGATACTAGTGATCTAATGCTGGTGAACCCACACTAGTGATCTGATAGTAGTGATTTGATACTAGTGATCTGATACCAGTGATCTGATACTAGTGATCTAATGCTGGTGAACGCACACTAGTGATTTGATACTAGTGATCTAATGCTGGTGAACGCACACTAGTGATTTGATACTAGTGATCTGATACAAGTGATCTGATACAACACTAGTGACACCACACTAGTGATCTCACAATAGTGATCTCATACAAGTGATCTGACATTAATGGGCTAAAGCTAATGATCCCAGGGTGGTGATCTCAAACTAGTAATACCACAATAGTGACATCATATGAGTGATCCTACACTAGTGGTCTTATATTAATGATACAACACTAGTGACACAACACTAGTGATACAACACTAGTGATACAACACTAGTGATACAACACTAGTGATATAACACTAGTGATACCACAGTAGTGATACAACACTAGTGATACAACACTAGTGATACAACACTAGTGATACAACACTAGTGATATAACACTAGTGATACCACAGTAGTGATACAACACTAGTGATACAACACTAGTGATACAACACTAGTGATACAACACTAGTGATATAACACTAGTGATACCACAGTAGTGATACCACAGTAGTGATACAACACTAGTGATACAACACTAGTGATACAACACTAGTGATATAACACTAGTGATACAACACTAGTGATATAACACTAGTGATACAACACTAGTGATATAACACTAGTGATACAACACTAGTGATACAACACTAGTGATACAACACTAGTGATATAACACTAGTGATACAACACTAGTGATACAACACTAGTGATACAACACTAGTGATACCACAGTAGTGATACCACAGTAGTGACACCATATGAGTGATACCACACTAGTGACACAACACTAGTGGTCTCACACTTGTTATCTCATAAGTGATCTCACATGAATGACCTCACACTAGTGGTGACACTAGTGATCTCATGTTGGTGATTTCACTCGTGACCTCCACATTTGCCATTCCACACTACTGACTTCACACTCAAACTCGTGGTAGTGACCCAGCACTAGTGATCTCACTCTCTTCACTCTGCACTAGTGAACTCATGTCAGTGATTTCCATGAGTGACCTCGACATGTCGAGGATTTTAGCATCGTCTGACGTGAGGATATCACAATAATCAGCTGAACTCATTTCAGGGTAATTTCTCCTTCTGGGAAAAAGCTATCAGAAATGAGGGGTGTGTGTGAGTGTGTGTGTGTGTGTGAGTGTGTGTGTGAGTATGTGAGTGTGTGTGTGTGAGTGTGTATGTGAGTGTGTGTGTGTGTGAGTGTGAGTATGTGAGTGTGTGTGTGTGTGTGAGTGTGTGTGTGTGAGTGTGTGTGTGTGTGTGTGTGTGTGTGTGTGTGTGTGTGTGTGTGTGTGAGTGTGTGTGTGTGTGTGTGTGTGTGTGTGTGTGTGAGTATGTTAGCGTGTGTGAGTGTGTGTGTGAGTGTGTGTGAGTGTGTGTGTGAGTGTGTGTGTGTGAGTGTGTGTGTGTGTATGTGTGAGTGTGTGTGTGTGTGTGAGTGTGTGTGTGTGTGTGTGTGAGTATGTTAGCGTGTGTGTGCGTGTGTGTGTGAGTGTGTGTGAGTGTGTGTGTGAGTATGTTAGTGTGTGTGTGTGTGTGTGTGTGTGTGTGTGTGTGTGTGTGTGGGGTTGGGGGTTGAACCCCCTTCAGAGTAAAGCCCTATCATTACCTGTTATCAGGGCTGATGGAGGCTTCCTGGCGCTAGGATCCGGGAGCCCGGCCGCCTCCCCCTCCTCCCCCTCCTCCCCCTCCTCCCCCTCCCTCTCGCTCTCAGACTATTTCAGAGTCTCAGGCAGACTTGTGCTCACACCGGACGGAGGGATGGAAAGCCTCCAGCGCCTCTCCTCCTCCGCCGACACCGACTCCTCTCCCCGCGCGTCCGCCGCCGCAGCGGCCCCGCGCCGCCGCTAATCCGCCCGCACCCGCAGCGTCTCCGTGCGGCGTTCCGCTGCACAAACTGGATTATCGGAGGGACTCTGGGACGGACAGCCCCCCCCCGGACCCCTGAATCACCCCCCCCACCGTCCACCTCGCCGCTTCGCCCTCCGACGGGAGGAAGTCAACAGTTGTCGCGGCTCGTTGTGTGCATGTGGACGCGCACCCCCCCGCCATGTGGAGGTTCGTGCCATCGTGGAGCTGCTGCTGGTGGATGTGCGCGCTGCTGGTGCCGGCCCCCGCGCTCCCCCGGGGCCCCCCCCCGCCAGGTGAGCGTGCGCTCCCGCACTTCATCACTCAGCATCAGCACCGGCCGCGTCCGGGCTGAGAGGAGCCCCGCACACACACACACACACACTCACTCACACACACACACACACTCACTCACACAAATACACACACACACACACGCACACACACACACACTCAACACACACACACACACTCACACACTCACACACACACACTCAACACACACACACACACACTCACTCACACACACACACACTCACACACACACACACTCACACACACACACACTCACACACACACTCACACACACACTCACACACTCTCTAAAAAGCGGGTTTATGTGTGATGGAGGGAGCGGTCTGAGTCACGTGACCGCTCCGTTATCTATATTCTCGTGTCTTCTGACTGGTGGCAGCCTCGGCGTGATGCGCGGATGTTGCGTGCGTGTGCGCGCGCGTGTTCGGGGGGTGTTCTGGGTCAGACGTGTGCTCGGATCGGGCTGTGAAGCCCCCCCGGAGCAGCAGAGAAGCACAAATCAGCCGCGCAGCCCGCCGTCCCGCTGGGGGGTGAAGACGATTGTTGTTTTTTCCAGGCCTGTCATGTCGATGCCTGGGGGGGGGGTCTGGGGGGGGGTGATAACCAGATCTGACTCCAGATACCCATAATGCTTTGTAACGCTGTCCTAAATACTTACATTCTCTAATTGGGCTAATCTCCAGCTATTACATAATGGAGCCAACCTCACATGTTCTCGCAGGCAGCCTGCTCCTCAGACCCCCAACGCTTCCCAGGACGCTCCAGGACGCTCCAGGACGCTCCAGGACTTTCCAGGATGCTCCAGGAGCTCCTGAGCAGGTCCGGTCTGGGACCAGGCCCTCAAACACATCCAGAAAACAGCGTTTGACCTTGACCGGGGGGCTTCGGAGCGATGAGGTGATCCGGGGGGGGGCTCGTTCCTCGGGAACATCTGTATGTCAGCTGAGATGTGAGGAGCAGCTGTGTGTCACCCCCCGGTGGAACGGAGCCTCCGTGGCGCCGCCGCGTGAGTCACTACGGCGACTGGATCAGCCGCTCCACCTCCGAGGACCCCAGGTCCGGAGGGCGGCGGGCGTCACCGAGTCAAGATAAACGCCGTCAGCCCGGCCAATCAGAGCGCGGCGGCGGCGTCCGTCAGACGTGTCAGGATCACGCTCGCCGCTGATCGATCTGAAGCCTCTTTGTTGTCCCGGGGGGTCTGAGGGACAGCTGACGGACGAGCAGAGGGGGGCCGGACCATTTAGGAGAGTGAGGGGGGGTCGGGGGGGTCGGGGGGGGTCAGGGGGGTCAGGGTCAGCAGGGCCGGCCAGGTCGGGACGTCCTCCAGAGGCTGTGGTGGACGTGTGAGCGGCGTTCCCGGGGGCTCCGACCCCACGGCCTTCGCCGGCCCCCTGCGCACCCTCCAGACCCCCCCCCGCCATGCGGCACCCCTGCACGGCGAGCCAGCAGTCGGCCGTCACGGCGGATCCTCGTCACCCGCTGACAGTTCACAACCGCCACACGTCTCAAGTTATTCCGGTAACCGGGAACGTCTGCGCTGTCTGAAGGCTGTTCTCTTAGTGGGGGGGGGCAGCTGGAGGACCTCCAGATGTTCATACAGAAACAGGGAGTCTGGAGACACCTGAGCAGAGCTACTGGTGCTACACACACACACACACACTCACATACACACTCACACACACACTCACACACATATACACAAACTTATATACACACACACCTACACACACACAAATATACACACACATACACGCATACACAAAGACTTATATACACACATACACACTTGCACACACAAATACACAAATATTCACACACACACTCACACACACATACACACTCACACACACATACACACAGACTTATATACACATACACACAAATATACACACACATACACGCGTACACAAAGACTTATATACACACACACACACACCCCTCCGGTGGGCAGCAGACATCTGTCCTGGTGTGTGTGTCTGTGTTGGTGTAGGTTTGCTGTAGGGCCGCTGACACAGCCCCCCCCCACACACACACACACACACACACACACGCACACACACACCCCCGTTGCCGTGCCTACCGTGTGGTGTCAGCGAGCGCCTCTGTGGCGTCGTGTCTCTGTCACCACATCTCAGCCCAGGGATAAACGTAGCGCCTCGGTGGGAGCAGGCAGGAGACGTGCCCCCCCCCACAACCCCCCACAACCCCCCACAACCCCCCACAACCCCCCCACCCTCGCTCCGGCCCTGAGCGACACGCGTGTCTCCGTCTCGTCGTCTCTCTGAATTCAGGACCGCTGTGATTGTGAGGCTTCAGCGGTTGAGAGGGCTGAGGGGGGGGGGGGGGGGGGCTGAGGGGGGCTGGGGGGGGGCTGGGGCTCTGACCTGATACCCATCA
>CAJVRN010000141.1:687500-697500 GCA_911728415.1 Lagocephalus sceleratus
GACCCGGTGGGGCTGAGGTGTGGGGGCGTCTGATCCGGGCGGAGCCCCGCCCCCTTCGGCCGGAGCGCGGTCGCTAAGCTGGTGTCACTGGGGCGCTCCCAGCAGGACCAGTAATGAGGCGGGCCCTCTCCGCCCCTCCGTCCCAGGCTTCCCGCTCCGCCGCCGTGAAATGGGCCGTGTGATCGGGTCGGGGGGGGGCGGGGTCTGAGCGGAGGGCGCCGTCCTTATCGGGGCGAGCCGACCGCGCGCTTTGAGGGGCGCGTCTCTGATGTGGGACGAGGCGCCGCCGCCGAGGACGACTGCTCACGGCTGATAGGGACCAGCGACCTTCACCTGGGTGACCTTGAGCCCCGCCCCCTCCGGTGGAGGCGGAGCCTGCGGAGGTGACTCCTCCCTCCTGGAGGAGGTCAGGTCCTCGTGGGTGTGTCTGATGAGCCCGTGTTGGTGAACCAACATCAGCTCCCCCGTTAACGAGGGCGCCGCGGCGCCGGAGGGGCGTCGCCCGTCTGATCAAAGCGGATAAACGCCCGGGGTCACCGCCAGGACCGCTGGTGAACGCCATCAGGTCTGGGGTCCGACCCCCAGGCCTGTGTGGATGTGAGGGTGAGGGTGGGGGTGAGGATGAGGGTGAGGGTGGGGGTGGGGGTGAGGGTGGGGGTGAGGGTGGGGGTGAGGGTGAGGATGAGGGTGAGGATGAGGGTGAGGGTGGGGGTGAGGATGAGGGTGGGGGTGGGGGTGAGGGTGAGTGTGAGGGTGGGGGTGAGGGTGAGGGTGGGGGTGAGGGTGAGGGTGAGGGTGAGGGTGGGGGTGAGGGTGGGTGAGGATGAGGGTGGGGGTGAGGGTGAGGGTGAGGGTGGGTGAGGGTGAGGGTGAGGGTGGGTGAGGATAATGGAGGTAACTGTATTAAGGGGCTGAACATGATCCGTGAGGTCTGGCCTCTTGTAGCGTGACTCACTTCCTCCTGTCTAATCTCTCTAATTAGGCCTCAGCGGCGTTCACCCCCCTCCCTAACACCACCCCCCCTCCCTAACACCACCCCCCTCCCTAACAGCCCCCCCCCCCCCCCTCCTGACACCTCCACTCAGCGGAGGGTGGAGGTGGAACGCCCTCAGACTTCCTGTTCCTGATGGCAGACGACTTCCTGGAGAAGGGAGGTCTGGAGGGGCTGGGAGCAGCTGATGCAGATGCTGATGCAGATGTTGATGCAGATGTTGATGCAGATGTTGATGCAGATGTTGATGCAGATGTTGATGCAGATGTTGATGCAGATGTTGATGCAGATGTTGATGCTAATGCAGATGTTGATCCTGATGCAGATGTTGATGTTGATGCAGATGTTGATGCAGATGTTGATGCAGATGCAGATGTTGATGCAGAGGCTGATGCAGATGTTGACACAGATGTGGGCTCTGTGCTCAGCCGTGCTCCTGCCTGTGTGTAACAGCAGTGAATGCTAACGATGACCCCTAACTATACTCTTAACTCTGACTTTACTCTTAACTCTACTCTTAACTCTCTAACTGTACTCTTAACTTTACTCTTAACTCTGACTTTACTCTTAACTCTCTAAATTTACTCTTAACTCTCTAACTCTACTCTTAACTCTCTAACTGTACTCTTAACTTTGCTCTTAACTCTCTAACTTTACTCTTAACTCTAACTATACTCTTAACCCTAACTTTACTCTTAACTCTTAACTATACTCTTAACTCTAACTATACTCTTAACTCTAACTTTACTCTTAACCCTAACTTTACTCTTAACTCTAACTATACTCTTAACTCTAATTTTACTCTTAACTCTGACTTTACTCTTAACTCTTAATTATACTCTTAACTCTAACTTTACTCTTAACTCTAACTTTACTCTTAACTCTTAACTATACTCTTAACTCTAACTTTACTCTTAACTCTAGCTATACTCTTAACTCTACTCTTAATTCTTAACTCTACTCTTAACTCTCTAACTGTACTCTTTACTCTTAACTCTCTAACTTTACTCTTAACTCTAACTATACTCTTAACTCTAACTTTACTTTAACTCTGACTTTACTCTTAACTCTAACTTTACTCTTAACTCTTAACTATACTCTTAACTCTAACTTTACTCTTAACTCTAGCTATACTCTTAACTCTACTCTTAATTCTTAACTATACTCTTAACTCTAACTTTACTCTTAACTCTAACTTTACTCTTAACTCTTAACTATACTCTTAACTCTAACTTTACTCTTAACTCTAACTTTACTCTTAACTCTAACTTTACTCTTAACTCTTAACTATACTCTTAACTCTAACTTTACTCTTAACTCTAACTTTACTCTTTACTCTAACTTTACTCTTAACTCTAACTTTGCTCTTAACTCTACTCTTAACTCTCTAACTGTACTCTTAACTTTACTCTTAACTCTCTAACTTTACTCTTAACTCTGACTTTACTATTGACTCTTTATTATACTCTTAACTCTAACTTTACTCTTAACTCTAACTATACTCTTAACTCTACTCTTAACTCTCTAACTGTACTCTTTACTCTTAACTCTCTAACTTTACTCTTAACTCTAACTATACTCTTAACTCTACTCTTAACTCTCTAACTGTACTCTTTACTCTTAACTCTCTAACTATACTCTTAACTCTAACTTTACTTTAACTCTTAACTATACTCTTAACTCTAACTTTACTCTTAAGTCTAACTTTACTCTTAACTCTACTCTTAACTCTAACTTTACTCTTAACTCTAACTTTACTCTTAAGTCTAACTTTACTCTTAACTTTACTCTTAACTCTTAACTATACTCTTAACTCTAACTTTACTTTAACTCTTAACTATACTCTTAACTCCAACTTTACTCTTAACTCTAACTTTACTCTTAACTCTACTCTTAACTCTAACTTTACTCTTAACTCTGACTTTACTCTTTACTCTAACTTTACTCTTAACTCTAACTTTACTCTTAACTCTGACTTTACTCTTAACTCTTAACTATACTCTTAACTCTTAACTGTACTCTTAACTCTAACTTTACTCTTAACTCTACTCTTAACTCTAACTTTACTCTTAACTCTAACTTTACTCTTAACTCTACTCTTAACTCTAACTTTACTCTTAACTCTAACTTTGCTCCTAACTCTACTCTTAACTTTAACTTTACTCTTAACTCTAACTTTACTCTTAACTCTACTCTTAACTCTCTAACTGTACTCTTAACTTTACTCTTAACTCTAACTTTACTCTTAACTCTGAATTTACTCTTAACTCTTAACTATACTCTTAACCCTAACTTTACTCTTAACTCTAACTTTACTCTTAACTCTACTCTTAACTCTCTTACTGTACTCTTAACTTTATGCTTAACTCTCTAACTTTACTCGTAACTCTAACTATACTCTTAACTCTAACTATACTCTTAACTCTAACTTTACTCTTAACTCTAATTATACTCTTAACTCTAACTTTACTTTAATTCTGACTTTACTCTTAACTCTGACTTTACTCTTAACTCTAACTTTACTCTTAATTCTAACTTTACTCTTAACTCTGACTTTACTCTTAACTCTAACTTTACTCTTAACTCTAACTTTATTCTTAACTCTACTCTTAACTCTTAACTATACTCTTAACTCTAACTATACTCTTAACTCTAACTTTACTCTTAACTCTAACTTTACTTTTAACTCTAATTATACTCTTAACTCTAACTTTACTTTAATTCTGACTTTACTCTTAACTCTGACTTTACTCTTAACTCTAACTTTACTCTTAATTCTAACTTTACTCTTAACTCTGACTTTACTCTTAACTCTAACTTTACTCTTAACTCTAACTTTATTCTTAACTCTACTCTTAACTCTTAACTATACTCTTAACTCTAACTATACTCCTAACTCTAACTTTACTCTTAACTCTAACTATACTCTTAACTCTAACTTTACTCTTAACTCTCACTATACTCTTAACTCTAACTATACTCTTAACTCTAACTATACTCTTAACTCTAACTTTACATTAATTCTGACTTTACTCTTAACTCTGACTTAACTCTTAACTCTAACTTTACTCTTAACCCTAACTTTACTCTTAACTCTAACTTTACTCTTAACTCTACTCTTAACTCTCTTACTGTACTCTTAACTTTACTCTTAACTCTTTAACTTTACTCGTAACTCTAACTATACTCTTAACTCTAACTATACTCTTAACTCTAACTTTACTCTTAACTCTAATTATACTCTTAACTCTAATTATACTCTTAACTCTAACTATACTCTTAACTCTAACCTTACTTTAATTCTGACTTTACTCTTAACTCTGACTTTACTCTTAACTCTAACTTTACTCTTAATTCTAACTTTACTCTTAACTCTGACTTTACTCTTAACTCTAACTTTACTCTTAACTCTAACTTTATTCTTAACTCTACTCTTAACTCTTAACTATACTCTTAACTCTAACTTTACTCTTAACTCTAACTTTACTCTTAACTCTTAACTATACTCTTAACTCTAACTTTACTCTTAACTCTAACTTTACTCTTAACTCTGACTTTACTCTTAACTCTGACTTTACTCTTAACTCTGACTTTACTCTTAACTCTAACTATACTCTTAACTCTAACTTTACTCTTAACTCTGACTTTACTCTTAACTCTAACTTTACTCTTAACTCTTAACTATACTCTTAACTCTAACTTTACTCTTAACAGTACATTTATCTTCTATGTCTGTCGTGTGTTCTTTTATCGGGTGTTACACGCTCTGGTAGGAATGCTGACGGATCACTGATGCTTGTTGGTCAGGTCCTCCTGGTGCAGATGTTGGTCACTGACGGATGTGAGCAGATGTGGTTGGACCCCAGCTCCTCCTGTAGCTGCTGGGGCAGGTTAAGAGGTGACTAGATCAGCTGTGGTGAACTGGGGGTCATCTGATCGGGGAGGGGCTCCAGCTGAGGAGGAGGTTGACCTCACAGATGTTTGATGGGGCTCTTCAGACCTGAACGGGCTTCAGGAGTATTTGATCCACCAAGACTCTGCTGGAGATCAAAGGGAAGGTGGGATGGGAAGAGCGTGCCTCCTCATCCTCCTCTCTGCTAGAGGTTCCCTGGAGCTGGTCCTGAAGCTCCTGGAAGGCTTCCTCACCTTCAGACCAGCGCTGCCTTCAGATTCAGAGCGCAGCGCTCCCAGAACAGATCATCCCAAAATAACATCAAAGGGACCGCCTGACGGACGCTCTGGGGGGGGCACGGCGGGGGGGGCACGGCTGGGGGGGCAGGGCTGGGGGGGGGGCGTGGACGGCGTACGGCTCCATCTTTTGGGATGTTTTGGTGCTGACGGTGAGAAAAGTTTCCGCGGGATCGATTATTCATGATCAGACTTGAGTTGTGCTGACGAGGCTGTGAGGAGCAGGTGGAGGTGAGAGGAGGTCAAGCGCCACAGAAATGATTCATTTTAATTAGACTGAAAAATGAATTAACATTTACAGACGCCTTTGAGCAAGAGCACAGTGACTGAGGCTGACACACTGTTTCTGTGGACCTGCCCTGACCCCTGGTCCTGGGCCCTGGCCCTGGTCCTGGGCCCTGGCCCTGGTCCCTCTAACCTGGTCCTCTACCCTGGTCTCCTACCCTGGTCCTGGTCATCTACCCTGGTCCTGGTCCATCTAGCCTGGTCCTCTACCCTGGTCCTGGGCCCTGGTCCTGGTCCCTCTACCCTGGTCCTGGCCCCATGGTCCTGGTCCTCTACCCTAGTCCTGGTCCCTCTAACCTGGTCCTCTACCCTTTCCTGGGCCCTGGTCCTGGCCCTGGTCCCTGTATCCTGGTCCTCTACCC
This sequence comes from Lagocephalus sceleratus, assembly GCA_911728415.1. Taxonomy (NCBI): domain Eukaryota; kingdom Metazoa; phylum Chordata; class Actinopteri; order Tetraodontiformes; family Tetraodontidae; genus Lagocephalus; species Lagocephalus sceleratus. The sequence goes on from CAJVRN010000141.1 coordinate 693,327, forward strand.
TGGTCCTCTACCCTGGTCCTGGTCCTCTACCCTGGTCCTCTACCCTGTTCCTCTACCCTGGTCCTGGTCCCTCTAGCCTGGTCTTCTACCCTGGTCCTGGTCCTGGTCCCTCTACCCTGGTTTTCTACCCTGGTCCCGGCCCCTGGTCCTGGTCCTGGTCCCTCTACCCTGGTCCTCTACCCTGTTCCTCTACCCTGGTCCTGGTCCTCTACCCTGGTCCTGGTCCCTGGTCCTGGTCCTCTACCCTGGTCCTGGTTCCTGGTCCTGGTCCTGGTCCTGGTCCTCTACCCTGTTCCTCTACCCTGGTCCTGGTCCCTGGTCCTGGTCCCTGGTCCTGGTCCTGGTCCTCTACCCTGGTCCCCCCTACTAAAACACATCTGGTCCTTAATGTCTTTAATGTGGTGCAGAAGTGGGACCAGACAGACCTCTTCCTCCCCCTCTTCCTCCCCCTCCTCTACCCCCCCTCTCTGAATACCCTCCCTCCCTCTCTTCCTCCAGACCTCCGTTCCTCTCCTCACTCTCTCATGTTTGTCTGGGGGGGCGGGGTTGTTGCATTAAGTGTGTAGATGATTGTTGTCTGTTGGTTAATAGTGCTGCCGCTGCCTGAATCACCCCCTCACCCCCTCACCCCCCTCACCCCCCCGACCAGCTGACGGGTGAGTCGGTGATGAGGACCCTCCCCCACGGCCAAAACGAATAGGCCAATTAGTGCGTTGTGATGGCCGCAGTACACCTGCACCACGCACGTACGCGTGCACGTGTGTTCTCACGTACACGCCACTGAACCACACACTGTAGGGGTCAAGGTCAGGGTCAAGGTCAGGGAGCGGTAACCATGACGCCCAAGTGCTGGCTTTGATCTCTCAGGCCCCTCCCACCCCGGCACCGCCGTGCGGACGCCATCATCACGAGACGAAGGGTGACTCACCTGTGGGCGGCTCCCAGACCGGCGACCTGCTGGACACGGACCCACCGCGTGACGGATCCACCGCGTGACCGATCCACCGCGTGACCGATCCACCGCGTGACCGATCCACCACGTGACTTCCTGCTGGCGTGTAACCACGCGTCCACACGTGCACGTGTACGTGCCCCAATCTGAGACCATGTGACCCCGCACACATGGAGCTAGATAAGGGTGTAAGCGTCGTCTTCCCTCCAGAATCCTCCAGATCTCGCTCACGTGCACGTGACCTTTCCGTTTCACGTGCACGTGAGTGCTGACGGCCCGACCAGCCGTCTCCATGGCAACGGCACCTTTTAGCGCATGAACGTGGAGAATGAGAAAAGGTGTTCAGATGATGTTTCACACGCTGCTCCTCATGAACGGACCCTCAATCACTGTTGACCCTGGAGGTGTGAGTGTGTATGTGTGTGTGTGTGAGTGTGTGTGTGAGTGTGTGTGAGTGTGTGTGTGAGTGTGTGTGAGTGTGAGTGTGAGTGTGTGTGTGTGTGAGTGTTTGTGTGTGTGTGTGTGTGAGTGTGTGTGTGTGAGTGTGTGAGTGTGAGTGTGTGTCTATATGACGTGTGTGTGTGTGAAGTGTGTGTGAGTGTGTGTGTGTGTGAGTGTGTGTGTGTGTGAGTGTGCGAGTGTGTGTGTGTGTGTGTCTATATGACGTGTGTGTGTGTGTGTGTGAAGTGTGTGTGAGTGTGAGTGTGTGTGTGAGTATGTGTCTGTGAGTGTGTGTGAGTGTGTGAGTGTGTGTGTGTGTCTATATGACGTGTGTGTATGAAGTGTGTGAGTGTGTGTGAGTGTGTGTGTGTGTGTGAGTGTGTGTGTGTGTCTATATGACGTGTGTGAGTGTGTGTGTGTGTGAAGTGTGTGTGTGTGGTGGACGGAGGACTTCTTCCCCTCCTGACCCTCTTTGGCTCCACCCCCACCCTGGTTGACCCCGCCTATTCCCCACCTGACCCCGCCCCTCCCTCCCTGGCCCCGCCCCCTCAGGGATGTGTACTCAGAGCAGGCTGAATGTGGTGTCTTGAGCGCTGGCGGCGCGGGGCCGAGGCGGCGCTGGGCGGGGGATGGACGGGGCTCCGAGGGGCCGTTATGGAGATCAGGCAGCATTAGGAGGACCAGCGGGAGGACGGATGACTGCTCAGCAGAGCTTTTGAACTGCGCAGCTTCCGTCATCAGCTGTACACACACACTCAGGAACACGCTCACCTCCCCAGGAGTGTGTGTGTGTACCCCTAACAGTGGGGGCCTGACCCCCTCTAGAGGGGCCTGGTCTTCTCAGGAGACCCTTGGACCTCCTGACAGGCCCAGGCACCTGTCCCAGTCCTCCCAGTTCTCCCAGTGTCCTATCCCTGTATTTAAATGGTGCTGATGGAGGCTTTGGCTCCTCCTCCCCTGTTGGGATCAAAGACCAGACTGACATCAAAGCAGCAGCAGAACAAAGCACTTCCTACACGTTCTCCTCACTCAGCACGACAAACAGATGGAAGTTCAGATCCCTCAGCGTCAGAGGATGAGGACGGGCTCGAGGACACGTGTCCTGGACAAACGTCATTGATGATGTCACTGATGACGTCACTGATGACGTCACTGCTGACGTCACTGATGACGTCACTGCTGATGTCACTGCTGATGTCACTGATGATGTCACTGCTGATGTCACTGATGACGTCACTGCTGATGTCACTGATGATGTCACTGCTGATGTCACTGATGACGTCACTGATGACGTCACTGCTGATGTCACTGATGACGTCACTGATGATGTCACTCATGATGTCACTGATGATGTCACTCATGATGTCACTGATGATGTCACTGCTGATGTCACTGACGACGTCACTGACGACGTCACTGCTGACGTCACTGATGATGTCACTGATGACGTCACTCATGATGTCACTGATGATGTCACACCGTCACTGTGACGATGGTTGAGGCTGGTCCCTGCATTCTCCTGTGTTCAGAGCTGCTCTCTCCATGAAGCCATGAAGCTGCTGCTGTCCCCCCAGGTGGTCCAGGTGGTCCACCAGGTGGTCAGGTGGTCCAGGTCAACAGGACTTTGAGCCTCTAGATGTTTTTATGAGCACACTTAAAGCACACGTGTCAAACAGGCCCCCCCAGGGGTCTCCAGGTCCCCCCAGGGGTCTCCAGGTCCCCCCAGAGGTCTCCAGGTCCCCCCAGAGGTCTCCAGGTCCCCCCCAGAGGTCTCCAGGTCCCCCCCAGAGGTCTCCAGGTCCCCCCCAGAGGTCCGTGAGGCTGCAGGTTCTGGTCCAACCCAGCAGCAGCAGCACCAGACTGGACTCACTTCATCAACTCATCTGAGTCTTCAACAGCTGACTGGTCAAACTGGGTGAGCTGGACTGGTGGGACCAGAACCTGCAGCCTCACGGCCCTTGGGGGGGGGACATGGAGACCCCTGCGTTAAAGGATGAGGAGGCTCCTGGCGCCTGTTTGGATTTAGAGAGGAAGGAGGCCCTGTAAGTGCAGTCCCTCCTCCAGGGGGGTCCAGGTCTGGGGGGGGTCCAGGTCTGGGGGGGAGGTCCAGGTCTGAGGGGGGGTCCAGGCGACCCCCCCCCACCAGCAGCCGGCCGTGGAGCCGGCCTTCTGCCTCAGATCCTGAAGTGGAAGTTCTCCAGGCTGCTGGTGGGGGGGAGCAGCTGGTGGCTCCACGTGGTGTTCCTCCAGCTCCCTCAGGACAGACGGAGAAGCTTGGCTCCCTCCGCTGGTCTTCCTCCCACTCTGCCTGCTGACGTTCCTCCAGACCCTCCTCGCGCTCCTCCTCACATGAGGCCAGGCTGTCTGAGGGGATTGGCCGTCCTCCTGGCGTCCCAGCGTGGTGGGATGTGAAGATCCGAGACTCAGAAGATGGTGAAGCTGCTGGTGAAGGCTCAGCCTCGCCCTCTTGAGCAGTGAGGCAGAGGGTTCAGCCCTGGAGACCAGAGCACCTCCAGGAGGAGGAGGTCCTGGAGGTGCTCCTGGCTGTTGTGTCTGTGGTTAGACGCTCCACCAGCTCCTCCTCTACTCCTTCAGCTCCTTGAGTGTGTGTGTGTGTGTGTGTGTGTGGAAGAATGTGTTGTGTGTGTCATTCAGGGTCTGTAGAAGAATCACCAGGATGATGGATGGATGATTGATGATGGATGGATGATGGATGATGGATGATGGATGATGGATGGATGGATGGATGGATGATGGATGGATGGATGATGGATGGATGGA